>JAULBR010034044.1:0-26652 GCA_032355825.1 Melanodrymia aurantiaca
GTCACAACATTTGTAGCATGTTTTTCATAGATAACTTTAGTTTCGTTTAACGTAGAGAAAAAAGGTAAACATTTTTGAAAATGTAAAAGAAGTCCTACTTTTGTGTCCAAATTATATAACTTTAAGCTAACAAATAAAAATATTGTAATGAAAATACATACAAAAAATCGTCAGAAAAATCTGCCCTTTTCAATGGCCGACGATGGATTTTTCTGACGATTTTTTGTATGTAATTTCATTACACTATTTTTATTTGTTAACCTAAAGTTATATAATTTGGACACAAAAATAGGACATTTTTAAATTTTCAAAAATGTTTACCTTTTTCCTCTACGTTAAACGAAACTAAAGTTATCTACAAAAAACATACTACAAATGTTGTGACACGAAGTATAAATATAAAACAATGACAAACTCACCACATTTCAGTTGTTTGTTCTTCAGTAAGCTGCCATAAACGTATCACAGATGGGTTGAATAATAACACGCCACACTTCATCAAGCAATGAAACGATGCTTAAAGCTAAGTTCATCAATAATTAGTCATTTGGCACAGGGGTCTCATATCACAGTTTTCTTTATCGTTTGACTTGATCCCGATCTCCACAACAGACAACTGTTGAAATGCACACGAATAAAATGGACACTATTTCTTCAATAGGTATGATCAGTGATGAATGTGATGTGATGTGATGACTTTCTACAACATGATTTGTCATCTACACTAAATAATGACATCAAAAGTAATTTGACCTGAATTTTCAAAATCTTTGTCAATATTTCCAGAAATAAATCAAATCACAAAAAACTTCATTTCCATTTCAAGAATTTTTTTCCAAGTTAATTTCTCCACAAAACTGATTTACTTTGATTGTTTCATCGAAACCAACACTAAGTGAAATATCTTCACAGCTATAAACGCATTCACACACATTGGAATTATTTCGGTGGATCTTTCGACTTCTGTGTTCGTTTTCGTATCCGGGCCTTAATGTCATTAGCGATGATGGGTCGAGTATAGCTATAAATGTATTCACACACATTAGAATTATTCCGCCAAATCTTTCGGCTTCTGTGTTCATTTTCGTATCCTAGCCTTTAATATCATTAGCGGTGATGGGTCGAGTATAGCTAAAAATGCATTCACACACGATGGAATTATGTCGGTGGATCTTTCGGCTTCTGTGTTCGTTTCCGTATCCTAGCCTTAATGTCATTAGCGGTGATGGGTCGAGTCCTCGAATACCTTCCTTCGTAGCTGCTATCCGGTTCTGATGGCGACAAATAGCTACGGGACGAGTCCGGAAGCGACTCGAGATCTGTCGACAGTAAAGATGACGGTGATTCGTACGTAGGCAGTGGACTCAGCGACGTATCAATGCTGATGTGCAGACTAGAGCTGAACGGGTACAACTCACCGAAGACTGGAGTGACATTAATGTGGGATCTTCGGAGAAAGGAATCGGAGTCGGAACGGGTGGGACTGAAGGAGTCGGCACGGGTGGGACTGAAGGAGTTGGTGCGGGTGGGACTGATGGAAGCGTCGCGAATGCCGCGGGGGCTGCTGTGGTAGGTGTTGCTGGTTCGTTGAGGACTTGTCGATGACTGTCGGGTAATGCTGGTCGTGTGTAGCATGCTGTCGATGCTCCGCTGACTTCGAGCTAGGTGATCTTTGGCGTACGCTGCATAGTGTCGGTATGAGTCTTCACGGGGAGAAGGCGATCGTTGTCTGTTGGTTATGAAATGTAAAAAAAAAAAATTATAAAAAATTAAGAATACATGTACTTTTAAATTTGGAATTAATTGGAATAGTTTTCAATTGAATGCTCAGGTTGTTCCAAATTAAGTTTCAATATATAGCTTACTTCACTCTTTGCTCTTGAAGTTCAATTTGGGCTTTGCAATTTTCTTAAATTACCGGTAATAAATATTTAAATGACAGCATTGTTATCATATAGCAATATCACACAAAGGTGTGTAAGAAATTATATTTAAGTGTTTTACAAGTAAATTTTACCAAATGATTTGGCATTGGGCAACTTTTAGAAAATATATTTTAAATGTAGTTATCTCCCCTGACTACTCATTTGTGTTTTCCTCATGGCAGTCCTGTCCTGAGAGAAAAAATATGTTTGACCATTGTTATAAATTTTCCATACACACTCAAGTAAAAATAAGCGTAACAAGGAATATACCAATAATCTGTAACACCATCATACATTGTGAAGTGTTAATAATACAATTAGCTCACATATTCTTTCCAATGATAATATTTCTTCTGTTTTACCAACTGACAACTGTTCTGTTGAATATACATGTATATTATGACCCAGGCTCAACAAAATAATAATATTTTTTTAATCCCAAAAACTTTTTCAGGCACTGGTGACACACAATCTATTTTGACACAATTGTGAAATATTAGTGTAAGGGATTTCTAGAAATTGTCCATACCTTCTGACGGGTGATAGTGAGAGGTTAGCGAAGTGAGAACCGGTTCTAGCCAGATCAGGACTCTCCTGTGACCGGTTGTGTTGATCTCGCAGGTTGCGTATCTCAGAGTCGACATCCTAGAGAGACAAAATATCTCATTAATTCCTCTCACATCATTGCAAAGAAGTTTCTCTGTTAAAATGCTAAGACAATAATATTATATTTTTAACTAACTTTATGGTATCTCACAGCTATCTTATTCAACGTTATAGAATACAATAGCTACCGAAAGATGAGTTCAAACTTAACTTGTCCAATGTTAGTGATAATTTGCTTTCATGTTGTACTGCAGATTTTGAAAATAATTACATGAAAAAAAGGATTAGAAATAAAAAGAAACAAAATTTCATATAGTGTTGTTGGAATGGTAGCATAGACAATTATACATTTACACAATCTTTTTGCATTGTGAACGCTATTCTACTTCTACAAAGATATGATGCAAAAGAGATAGAACCCTAAATTACTATTTTTAGACTTGGGCGTAAATAATATAAACATTATTTGTATTTACAGAGAAAAACATCCACTGAGTGAAAATATATAATCGTTATTTACACTGGATAAATTAACTCTTTTCTCTCACTGCTATTTTTCTATATTTTAAGTCTAAGTATAAAATAAATTAATTTACCCTCGGACTAACAAGGGCATCCAGACCAGCAGGCGATAAGTCTCGTTGAAAGTGAGAACTGGGAAACCTCGGAGTACTGAAACAAACATTACCTTTATAGTAGTTTATAGTACATGTATGGGATATGATGTTCATACTGAAAATACATGTACAAAATTGCTAACTTTGTAGAACATAATTTGTTAATGGTACATTCTATCTTAAAGAATAATGTCATACAAACTGCAAATGTAAATTCCAGTGTGTAATAAAACAATAGAAAAAACTCCCATTTATATAGAGTAAAACTCAATTATAATATAACCATTAAAAAGACAATTACAATGGTATTTTTGCACCATCCTTTTTGAAAACCACCAAAATTTACAGCACCGAATATTACCTGTTTTATAGTATTACAATTGTAATTTTTGCCAAGTCTTCTCTTGCAAACAGTATAGATCTGTACAAGTATAGATCTGTACAAGTATAGATCTGTACAACGCAGTCTTGCGATCACGATTATTTCAATAATAAAATAAATTACCTTTCAGCTCTCAGCGACGCATCTTTCGTCTTGGAATCCAGATTCCTTAATGACTGCTGGGCTTCCGAGATCTGCAGACGGTTTTCAAGCCGAATAGAAGCCGTCTCTTGAATGAGCTTGTCTGGATCGACGCCATTCGACATGATCTGGGCAGCAGTTGGGTAATGATGTCTGAGTCTGGAGTAGACAGAGCTATCGGGAGAATAATGCCGTCTGCTTCCGAGTTCCACACTGTGTGGCCGATAAAGCAGAGGACTGCTGTCCACTGAACCTGACCTCTGAACTGTGATGTATGTTCTAGGAACACTGTAGCTTGCTCTGATCTCCGGAGAAAACGATCTCTCAGGCGAGCATTCCACACTCGAGCCTCTTGACGATGAACTCAAGGAATAATTCCCCACACTGAACGAGATATCCGAATACAATGGAGATGCTGATCGGGATCGCAGGTCTCGAAGCTCGTCCTCAGAATTCTCCACCACGTTTCTTCTCAAATTGATCAAGTGTCTTTTGTGTTGTTGCGGTGTCATAAACCGTGGAGCGTATTCAGTAGATCTTCCCGTACTGGGCGCCGATTGTTCCCTTGTCTGGCCCAGAAGCGATTCTTCATGTATGAAAGGACTAGAGCTTCTTGATCCTTCATACATCTGCTTCTCGCGCAGTCGTTCAATCTTGAAAGCCTCCATCTCTGCCCTCCTCTGCATTCTCATGATGTCACTGTTTCTTGCTCTTCGTCTGCCACGGCCGCCTGTTTGCTTCCTGTGATGTTCTTCCATACACACGACAATGTCCTTCTTATCTTGTGTCAGTACCGATCTATACTTCGTTATATACGTCTTAGTGGTTTGACTCAATCCTCGTTTGTTTGACATTATATAATTGTATTCATCATCCCATGTGTCCTCGATCGATGACAGTAACGTGTCCGTCTGACCAATGCAGTAGTTTAACTTGCTTTCTAGCAGCTCTACAGTTAGACTGGATGGTAGGTAGTTGAGGGAAAGAAGTTTGATGATCTCTATTCTTTCCTTCGCAAGTTTGTCGAGGTCAGATTGCATCCTGTGTTTGCTACTCGATGTGGCTGAACTAGTTGTGGAGGTCTTACTTCTTCTGTTTCTGTTGTAGTACGATTCCCAATGAAGTGCATCATTTTGGTCGGTTTGTGTGAATTCATCTGAACTGTCCACATAAACGTCTGTTCCAGTACTGACATAATATTTACTGAGATTGCTATAGCCTGATGAATTCCCATCATAATCGTTCAACTCTGTTTGGTTTGGTGACTCACTGGACACATCAAACATATCCAATGCAGCATCAGTACCAGACTCCCTTTTACCACTAACTGCAGAGGCTGAGGAAACACTTGTCTGAGATGCTTGTGATGTTGAGAGATCTGTTTGTGATCCAGTCGTCGTTTCTTTACTTTCTGTTAACCCTTTGTTTGACACAGACGACGCCGTAAAAACACTATCTGAATCTTCTTGATTTATGACATTCGAGCTTCTTAATGTTGATTCTGCAATTGAGCTTTGATCAAGTCTGACATGATCTTGATGATCTATGCCATTCAAAGAGCGTTCTTTATAATCAGCATGCTTCCCAACTCCACCAGTCTTTACTGTATCCAATTCAGTATTGTTTGCTACTACTACTGATGATGAATGTACACTGGATTTACTATCCACAAGGGTCTGCGAGTCTTCTGAGCCACCAGCCAACAACACCAATGTATTATCTACGTTAGTCGGACTATTAGAGTCATGTTTGGGAGAGTTTCGATCTATAACAGTGACAGGTGAAATGCTGGATGAGGTGGAAGAAGCAGAAGACTTTCTGTCTGAGGATTCTGCTTTCACAAGACTTGATTTTGGCTTCTGACTTAGCTTAGATCTTTTCAGCAATTCCATCATTCTGGCATGTTCCTTTCTCAACTCTTCAATATCCGGTATGTGAGACTGGATAAGTATATGGTCAGAGTGGATATGGCTAGATGTCTGTATTGAATGCGATGTTGTGTTCAAACTGTCACTGTTAATAACTGCATTAGTACGCATTTCAGAGTCACTGTCTCTACTAAGTAATTCATCATTTTCTGTCTGACTTGATATGTTTGATGAATCATTCAGGTGTTTTTCGGTGTTTCTTGTTCTTTCATCATTTATTGTCAAAGCAGAACTTCCTTCAACAGTTTCCTTTGATGTTTGTACACCGATACTATGCGTCGACCATCCAAGCCCAGATCCTGTTGGTGGACTTCCAATGCTGTAATCACGAGTTCCATCAGACACATCCGACAAACTGCCCACACCAGAATCCAGATAGCTCTGATAATCCTGCATTGTAAGCTTCTGCCACTTCAAACCATGAATGTCTGTTTGAGTCTCATGTGATCTGAACGTCTGATCATCAGCCATGTCTACCTGACTACCACTGCTTCTTTTGTCGATGTTATCATGGGTAGTGGATTTCGAAAGGCTTTCAGAAGCAGTCTGGCTGTCACTATTCACTGTTGTCAACAGGTGAGCTTCAACAGACACATCAGATACTTCTTTCTGCGTGCTACTGATCTTAGCATTAGACAACGAAGTCTGATTAGATTGTTCCAATAGTTCATTGTCAAAACAATCTTCAACGACCTGGGTGGATGCATCTGCAAAATGTCTGTAGTTTATAAGATTGTTGGACGATGGTTTTTCAAACAGCTCCCCTCTTAACTCTGTCTCTGACTGCATATACACGTCATAGCTAGTACATTTGGTTTGAGTGTAAGAGTCTGACAATCTACAAACCGATCTGCTCACAGTTTCTGATAACCGAGTCTGAGTGTCTGTCTGAGCAAATGTTTCTACAATTTCACTATTAACTGTTGATTCCGGCCGTCGAACTGTGTAAGGAGAACTTGCAATATTGACTTTATCTGAATAATATGATGAATCAACTTCAGAAATAACCGTTTGTGGAAGATTTGCTTTAATAGAATTGTCGATATGCTCTTCAACATAGTCACTGCTCACTGTCGATTTTGTTTCTGATGTAGTCACAGCAGAAGGTTCCAATAGATTTAAAGCACCAGAGATTTGAGGAGAATTAACCTGAGATACGCTTCTTGATAAAATGTCTGCTTGAGATGTCTTGTTATTATGTTCTTCCATGAGATTACTGTTCCCTACTAATTCGCGTTCGTCCATGAGTTCACTCCTTCTAGTTCTCTTATCTTCTTCACTTTGATTGACAGACGTTCCAGCAATCTTAGAATCAACTGAGCTACCTTGAAAAGCAGTTCTTGATGAAATGTCTGCTTGAGATGTATTGTTAGTATGTTCTTCCATGAGATTACTGTTCATGATTGTTCCACGTTCTTCCACAAGTTCACTTCTACTAGTTTGCTTATCTTCTTCACTTTGATTGAAAGACATTCTAACAATATTTGAATCAGCAATGTTTGAATCAACTGAGCTGCCTTGAAAAGCAGTTTGAGAAATAACCTTCAGTGGTAGGTCTGACCGAATTGTATATTCTTCTTCAGTGTTTGTCTGGGCAAATGTTTGGTTGATGTTTAATCTTGATACATCTTCATCTTGATATTCCTCAAGAAGATGTTTTGCTGTTTCATCTGTCTGTACAAACATTGTGCGAAGATTTTTCAACGATTCGCCTGTTTGTGTTTCAGCATCTTTTGTCTTGACAACTTTCAGGTTTTCGTTTGAAGTAATTAAACCTGTAGAATTAGACATGTCAGGAAAACGTTCCTTAATGTCATTCAATAAGCTTGTTGTTTCAAGCTTGAGGGCAGACATGGTGTTCCAATTGTTAGCACCTTCAGATAATGTCAGACGTTCACTATGTGACATCTGCACATGTTCACCTTCTGACGTCTGCACACTATGGCTCAAATTCCCATCACTTCCACGCCTCGCAAGTGAACTTCCATATAGTGATTCAGATTCAGAACCTCTTTCATCTAAGTCATCCACAATACTGTTGGCATCTTCCGAACCAGACTCTGATTGGACATTTTCTTCATCAGTTCCACGTAACAAATAATCTTCTTTGACATCATTGAGTTGAGCCAAGTCCTGCTCTGGATTATATTCTGATGTTCTGACTTCACTTACATAAGATTGATCAATGCTGGTATATTTATCTTTGGTGGATTTCTTAACCTGTGAGTTTTGAATTTTGTCTGCATCAGAGTCTTGTATGGTAACAGTCTGAGAATCGCTGTCATGGACATTAGGCCAAGATGACTGCACAGTTTGTGTACCGTTATCAATTAAGTTTGACTGTCTTGAAACAACAGAGACTCCTGCATCAGAAGGTGATACCAACAAACTCAATGGAACACTGGTATTTTCCTCTGCTTGTTCAGCAATGTTACCACGTTCTTCTTCAAAACTGACACCATGAGGATCCCAAACATGTTCAGATATTTTCCCAGGTTCTTTCTGAAAACTGACAACATGAGAATCCGAAACATTTTTAAGTATTTTTCCAGGTTCTTCCTCAATACTGACAACATGAGAATCCGAAACATTTTTAGGTCTTTTTCCAGGTTCTTCCTCAATACTGACACCACGAGACTCCAAAGCAGATTGCACACTTTCTTGATTTCTTGAGACAGCCGTTGATGTCGGAGAATACATATCTGTAGTTCTCAATGTGAGATCAACACTGAAAGGCGGGGATTCCCTATCAGGTACAGGTTGGACAACATCTAAACCATCCATTTTATCAGGAGAGTATATTTCCGGAAGATAGTTTTCTACAATTTCACTACTAACTGTTACTGTTGATTCCTGCCTTCGATCAAGGTGAGTAGAACTTGCAATACTGACTTCATCTGAATAATAAGGTGAATAAACTTCAGATATAACTGTTGGTGGAAGCTTTGTTCGATTAGAATAGTCAATATGCTCCTCAACATAGTCACGGCTTACTGTTGATTTTGTTTCTGATGTAGTCACAGCAGAAGTTTCCATTAGATTTAGAGCACCAGAGTTTTGAGGAGAATTAACCTGAGATACGCTTCTTGATAAAATGTCTGCTTGAGATGTCTTGTTAGTATGTTCTTCCATGAGATTACTGTTCCCTACTATTCCGCGTTCTTCCACGAGTTCACTCCTTCTAGTTCTCTTATCTTCTTCACTTTGATTGAAAGACGTTCCAGCAATCTTAGAATCAACTGAGCTACCTTGAAAAGCAGTTCTTGATGAAATGTCTGCTTGAGATGTATTGTTAGTATGTTCTTCCATGAGATTACTGTTCATGATTGTTCCACGTTCTTCCACAAGTTCACTTCTACTAGTTTGCTTATCTTCTTCACTTTGATTGAAAGACATTCTAACAATATTTGAATCAGCAATGTTTGAATCAACTGAGCTGCCTTGAAAAGCAGTTTGAGAAATAACCTTCAGTGGTATGTCAGACCGAATTGTATATTCTTCTTCAGTGTTTATTGTCTGCTCTTGTAAATGAGACCTGTCGGTTGTTTTTACAACAACTTCGCCATCAGAACTGTGAGAAGAATAGACTTCAGAAAGAACTTTTGGTGGAAAGATGTCCGAATCATCTTCATCATCAACCAGTTTGTTAACAGAACCAATGTTTAGCAAGCTGTCTGAATGTGACCTGTATAGTGATGCTCCTTGTTGCAATTGCTTTGGAATGTTGTCAAGGGAACAAGACCCTACGGACAGTGGTAGGATGTCTTCATCGATGCCATACTGGCTCCTGAGTAGTCCGGTGTCATTATCACTGGTGAAAGAACCAGACGATTTGTGCAATACATTATCAACGTCCTGTGAATCGGGCATTGCATGTTTACGTCCAATTTGATCTTCAGGACCGAAGAACAAAAATGTAATGCTGTCATTCGATGAGTATATCATGCTGGCATCATCATCATCAAGTTGGTTCATGCAGTCTGCAGAATGTGATCGTTCCATGTCCACAGCTGCAGTACTTTCTGGTTCGATGTCTGACATAGATGGTGATCGTTTCCTTTTACTTCGGTCTGATAATGGCCGGTCAAGGTACACGGGTCTGCCTTCACTATCAAAGTACTGGAATAGCAATTTTGAAGTATCACTGATGACTCTTGGGTGCTGATCAGATTCATCAAAGAGATCGTAATTCACAGAATCTGAAGCATTGTCCAATTGCAACATGTCATCTACATCATCAAGTCGAATCTCTCCAGGTGACAATGATCTTTCTTCCAGTGAAGAAGGACCCGATGTTTCATCAAGATTCTCAAACAATTCAGATAAATTGTCAAGCTCATCGACACAGTTGGTAGCATATGGTTCGGTTTGTTTGATTTGTGACTGGGCAAATGTTCTGCTATCCACTATATTCTCTTGGTCGAAACCAGATGTAGGACAAGGGACAGTTACACCTTCTACATCTCTTAAGTATTCTATAGTCACACCGGAGGAAACTGTCATTTCTTGAACGGAGGTATGAGCATCCATGTTTTCCCCAGACTGAGCATTGTTGTGATCTGCACGGACGAATTCTGGATGTTGTACGGGCGATTCCATAGCTACAGACTGATTTACTGAATTTGCAGGAACATTCACTTGTGACTCATCATGAAAATCTCTCATCATTTTCTGAAGTTTTCTTAGACACTCTGCTTGGGCAAGATTAGCCAAATCACCCGTTGATCTTGTCAGCCTGCCTCGGAGCCTAAGACCAGATCTTTTCTTACAATGTGCAAGAGCACTGCTCATAGACTGACCGACAGGAAATGGATATTGTCCAATTTCCAAGACAGCATCAACGAGTCTCCCTGGAAAATATCCTTTTGGCCCAGCAATTTTTGAGTAATGCTCCTGTTTCTCCAATTTTTCTTTGATTCTTTTTGAGTCTTTATCTCTGGTTAGAAAATTGCCATCAAATACACTAGAATCTGAATACAGTGGACCCTTTGCCTGCTTTGTGCTTTCATCACCATCATAAACATTACCAGAATCTTTGAGCGAAGACTTTCTGGCAAACCTGATCCGATTGGGCGAAAGATGTCCAGAAGCATCACTGTATCCTGTCGGAGATGTTGAATCTACATAGAATACATCAATATAGTTGGGTCGGTTGAAGGTTCCAGTGTCAAAGAGAGATTTGTCGGTTTCCCTGGTCCTGCTACTTCGAGGAGACAATGCATTTGACTCTATGTCTGTGAAGTCAGAGCTGATTGCAGAATCACTCAAACTGCGAACTTGAGTTTTCAACTTTGCAATTTCTTTCTCAATTTCTTTCTTCAGCATCTCTTTATCTGAATCACTTCCACTCACATGGCTGAATGACAAATCAGTGTAATCATGTCCGGTATCATACTGACTTTGATTTGATTTCGAAGGTAGGGGTAAAAGTTCAGAGAAGATTCGTCTCAAATCATCTATCTTCAGATATGTCTCAGGTGTAATTGTTTCTACATTGATGTCAAATTGGTCTATTGAAAGCTGTGGTATTTCCGAAGTCACGTGTCTGTATCCATCTCTTGGCGAAGTCACATGTCTGTATCCGTCTCTTGGCGATTGTTCGGGAGTTCTGTAGAGGGACGACTCTGAGCTTCCACTGTTCTGCTCATCGAATGATAGGTACAAATCATCAGATAAATTTGTTTCAGAAACTGGAGATCGTTGTTGAATCTTCAGGAAATATGAATGCTCTGCATCATGTCTTCGTGGTGTGGTGTTCTCTTCTCCTTCTTTCACAACACAAGGTGCATTGTCAGAATGTATATTCTCAGCCACCATGTTGCTTGAAACATAACCTTCAGCATTAAGAATGTCAGACATTGCATTATTTTCTTGTTGATCACCAAATATTACATTAACAGGTGCTGATGTAATTATTGATTCTTTAAATGCATCACTTTCCATCTGTTCTTGCACAGATGTTTCTCTGTCAGCAGTGGGAAGAAGTGGTACAGTGATATCCTGCATATTTTCCATTTGGGCATCATCTCTTTCATGTGAATGATGTATAGGTCCAGCCAACACAGACTGTCGTTCTTTGGAATCATCAAAAGAGTTTTGATCCTTTTCAACTGTAACCGTTGGATAACCAGCACAAATATGTGAAACATCCTGTAACCCAGACTCCGCAGCATCTTGAATGATGTCACCTTTGAGAGAATAAGATACACTTGGGTCTTCAGCCATTATAACATTTCCACTTGCTTCAACAGAGACTTTCTGCAATGGTTCAAGAACCGAAACATCAGGTCCTTGCAGACTGATAGACATTCCTGACTTTGAACCATATATCCAGGTGGTAGTCACATTGGTTGTCTCTTCAACACTAACATTAGCTGATGATAATCCTTTTTGTTTGCCATGCATAGCTTCATCTGCTGGTGCAGAATCATCATTTACAGACTTATTCTTGTTAGGAACAGTCACTGGTGTATTGCTTTCCGAAGGCCCAGAAGGAGTTCTTGTTTTTATATGAAAATCTTCATCATTACCTGCAGTCTGTGTAACACTGGATATATCCATTTCAGCTTCCATAGTTTCTAGTTCGTGTGGATGACTAAGTACCTTCAGTTCAGAGGGGTTTGCTTCATCTGCTGTTTTTATTTGAAAATCTTCTGATGAGAATCCTTTTTGTTTGCCATGCATAGCTTCATCTGCTGGTGCAGAATCATCATTCATAGACTTATTCTTGTTAAGGACAGTCACTGTTGTATTGCTTTCCAAAGGCCCAGAAGATGGAGTTCTTGTTTTTATTTCAAAATCTTCATTACCTGCAGTCTGTGTAACACTGGATATATCCATTTCAGCTTCCATAGTTTCTAGTTCGCGTCGATGACTAAGTACCTTCAGTTCAGAGGGGTTTGCAGACATCACATTTTTCCGTAACAATTCTGAACCTTGATCAAACATGTTTTCAGATTTTACTTTTACATTATCTCCAAAGGTAGTTGAAACAACAGGTTCTGACTGAAGTATCCTATTTGCATTCTCTTCTGTATCTCGGGTCAGTATTTCAATAGTGTCTACTGGACCTAGACTACGTCCTTCCACTGCCAACAATTCGGCAATTTTGTCCTTGTTTATTTGTGAATTATTTTCTGAATCCAGTTGTTGTGAAGTTTCTTTGATTGTTTTGTCATTTGAATTCACATCCTCTTCCTTGACTAAATCTGCATGCAGTGCATTGTTATCTTTTGAAGGACCATCCATAACTGATGCTTTTATGTGGAAATCGTGCAACAAGTTATTTCCCATATCTACCGTAAATGTCACAGTTTCGGTAAACACCTTTTCTGTCTCATCTCCACTACTTTCTGTGTTGCTACTTGAATGATCATCCGTTAGAAGTCCAGTTTTTCCAGTTGTTGGCGAAATAGAATTTTCAGGCATTATAGATTGCTGTTCAAATACTTTATCGGACAACTTCAGATCAGGACTATAAATGCCTCCAGACGCTGATTTTAAATCTTTAACATTTTCATTTACTTCATTTGGTAGGTTTCTTACTGGATGTAAACTATGCAGTTCAACCTCTGAATGTCGAGTAGCAGTATTTTCTGGTTCTAACTGCCAACCAGTTGGTGGAGTAGTGAACGTATCATGGAGTACATTACCTCCCATTTGAGTTGTGAACACCACTGTTTCAGTAGACACTTGCTCTTCCTCATCCTCACTACCATGTTCTATATAACCTGCTCTTTCATCCTTCATTTCTGAATGCTGTTGTTCAGAAGTCCAGTTTGTTTTCACCCTGTCATCATCCATTGCTAATGGCACAGTCGGGACATACTTAGTGTCTGTTGTACCAGAATATGTTCTCTCTAACTCAGATTTCTTTGCATCCTTATTATAATCAGAATCCACAATCATTCCATGTTTTAGAGTTTGACTCACTGAAGATGGTTGTTCAAGAGTTTGACTCACTGAGTATGGTTGTTCAAGTGGTTGACTCACTGAGGATGGTAGTTCACGAGTTTGACTCACTGAGGATGGTTGTTCAAGAGTTTGACTCACTGAGGATGGTAGTTCAAGTGTTTGACTCAGTGAGGATGGTTGTTGAAGTGTTTGGCTCACTGAGGATGGTTGTTCAAGTGCTATACTCACTGAGGATGGTAGTTTATGAGTTTCACTTGCCGAGAATGGTTGTTCAAGTTTTTGACTCTCTGAGAAAGGTTGTTCACATGTTTTACTCACTGAGGATGGATGTTCAAGTGTTTGGCTCGCTGAGTATGGTTGTTGAAGTGTTTGGCTCACTGACGATGGTTGTTTATGTCTTTGGTTCACTGAGGACGGTAGTTCAAGTGCTTGGCTCACTAAGGGTGGTAGTTCACGTATTTGGGTCACTGAGGATGGTTCTTCAAGTGTTTGACTCGCTGAGAATGGTTCAGATGTTTGGTTCACTGAGGATGGTTGTTCAAGTGCTATACTCACTGAGGATGGTAGTTCACGAGTTTCACTTGCTGAGAATGGTTGTTCAAGTGCTTGACTCTCTGAGAAAGGTTGTTCACATGTTTTACTCATCGAGGATGGATGTTCAAATATTTGGCTTACTGAAGATGGTTGTTTATATGTTACGCTGACTGAGGATGGTTGTTCATGTATTTGGCTCACTGAAGTTGGTTGTTTATGTTTTTGGTTCACTGAGGATGGTAGTTCAAGTGCTTGGCTCACGAACGGTGGTAGTTCACGTATTTGGGATACTGAGGATGGTTCTTCAAGTGTTTGACTTGCTGAGAATGGTTCAGATGTTTGGTTCACTGAGCATGGTTGTTCAAGTGTTTGACTAGCTGAAAATGGTTCAGATGTTTGGTTCACTGAAGATGGTTGTTTATGTCTTTGGTTCACTGAGGACGGTAGTTCAAGTGTTTGGCTCATTAAGGGTGGTAGTTCACGAGTTTGACTCGCTGAGAATGATTTTTCAAGTGTTTGACTCAGTGAGGATGGTTGTTCAAGTGTTTGGCTCACTAAGGGTAGTAGTTCACGTGTTTGGGTCACTGAGAATGGTTGTTCACATGTCTTGCTAACTGAGGATGATAGCTCACGATTTTGACTTGCTGAGAATGGTTTATCATGTGTCTGGCTCACCACTGAAGATGGTTGTGTATGTGTGTCACTCACTGAAGATGGTTGTTCCCATGTTCTACTGGGTGTCGATTTTTCTCCAACATCAGTTGACAAGTAAGAGTTATCATGTTGCATGTTTTGATCAGTTTCCACTGTGAAAACAACCGTCTCTTCTGAATATTGTTCAACTTCTTCATCACTGCTCAGTACCACTGGATTCAGCTCTGATTTTGATTCTATTATTTTGGATTCCTGTACAATACCAGTTTTCTCTAAAATAGTCCGTTTTGATTCCACTGGCAACTGTGCTTCCACTGGCATGGCATCTGTATCCAATATATCCTGCATCACAGCACGACCTGCATCTCTGGAGATGACAACAGTCTCTGTAAAAACTGTTCCATCTTGATCACTTTCTTCAGGTTCATAGGAATGCTTTACGTTTTCTGGACGATTCTGTGCATCATCTGTTGCAGTTTCCATAATATTCTTCAGTTGTTGCTGGCTACTATCAACAGGTGTTCTACTTACTTTCTTCCCACGCTCATCCACCATGTATACAACAGTTTCAGTGACCACCATTTCATTCTCATCATCACTGTATCGTCTCACCGTTTCTTTATCTGCTGATACAGACTCTCCATTTCTATCCTCAGCACAAACAACAGCAGCTTCATCTAGATAAGACTTCCCTCTTGTCTCTAAAATAGTCCGTTTTGATTCCACTGGCAACTGTGCTTCCACTGGCATGGCAGCTGTATCCAATATATCCTGCATCACAGCATGACCTGCATCTCTGGAGATGACAACAGTCTCTGTAAAAACTGTTCCATCTTGATCATTTCCTTCATGGTTATCAGAATGATTCAGTTTTTCTGGATGATTCTGTGCATCATCTGTTGCAGTTTCCATAACATTTTCTGACTCATTCTTCAGTTGTTGGCGGCTACTATCAACAGGTGTTCCACTTACTTTCTTCCCACGCTCATCCACTATGTATACAACAGTTTCAGTGACCACCATTTCATTCTCATCATCACTGTATCGTCTCACCGTTTCTTTGTCTGCTGATACAGACTCTCCATTTCTATTAGGTACCGAGCTTGTTTTCATATCCTCAGCACTAACAGCAGCAGCTTCATCTAGATAAGACTTCTCACTTGTCTCTAATATTGTCCATTTTGATCCCACAGACTGCTGATGTCCCGATGGTAAATCAGTGGTTTCTAATATATCCTTCATCACTGCATTGCCTATGTCCCTGGAGATGACAATAGTCTCAGTGAAGGTTCTTTCTTCTTCATCACTTTCTCCTTGTGAAGAACGATCTTTGTCTTCGGTGTCATTCTGGGAGCCGTCTGCGGAAATTTCCAAGGCACTTTCTGAATCATCCTTTTCCTGTTGCTTGCTACTAGTAACAGACTTGCTGATTTCTTTAGTATAACCATCACCCAGTATGTACACAACAGTCTCAGTGATCACAATTTCATCTTGGCTACTGTCACTCAATGTCTCTTTATCTGCTGATTCCAAATCTTCATCTCCATTGGGTGGCATATTTAGTTCCATTTTTGGGCTGAAAGGAACACCCGTTTCCGGATTCCAATCTATAGTAGATGTCATTTGGTTGTCATCAGTTTCTATTTTCGAAAAGTTTTCTGATTCAGACTTTACCTGTTGTTTGTCACTACTACATGTAGCAGATGTTCTACTTTCTGCATTCTTACTATTGTCCATCGTGTACAAAACAGTTTCGGTGATCACTATTTCATTCTGTTCTTCATCACTTATACTCATCTTTTCATCTTCAGGTACAGTCTCTTCATCTCTAAGGGGCATCATACTTGCTTCAATTTCTTGTGTGAAAATAACATCTGTTTTTAGATTTCCATCGCGATCAGACTTTAAATTTGTCAGTCCTGATTTTGTCAGTCCTGATTTCACCAATCCTTCATCTTCCATTGGAAAGGTAGTTGATTCCACTGTATTCTGCATCACCATGTTGCCCATCTCTTGTGAGATCACTACTGTCTCTGTAACAATCATTTCTTCTTCCTCGCTTTCTGAGTTGTCTTCTTCTCTTTTTTCAAAGATATCTTCAGGTTTTGTCAATTTATTTTCAGATGTTAACTGTATATTGTCTGCTTTATGTTGTGATGTTGGTTGAATGTTAACACCAGAGTAAGCTAAATCCACTTCATCTGTAGCTTCCACAGCAGACTTGTTGACCACATTATGCATTAGAATACCTCCCATGTCGGTTTTAATAATCACTGTCTCAGTTGAATATCTTTCTTTTCCATCTTCATCAGTGTCTATCAGTGTGTTATTAGAGACTTCATGTTCTTCGTTTAATACATCTCTCGATGAAGACTTATCTATTGATATATTATGATCGGGAACAGCTGACGACAGTTCTGTTACAACACTTTCATCTGTGTCACTCGATAAGCATGTGGTATCAGTTCCTTTTTGCATAACAAAATCTAAATTTCTACCAAAATGTTCTTTAACTGTTGGACGATATCGATCTGTTGATGACATGCCTTGGTCAAGTGTTACATGCAAGCCTGGATCACTGACTGTAAAGACCACAGTTTCCGTTGAGGACATTTCTGTTTTTCTATCCATGGTTATTGAAGCTGTGTCATTTTTCACTTCTCTTGGTTTGCCATCTTCTTTTGTGGCTATATGGTCAGGAAAAGCTGACTCTTCTTCATGTTCCTGCCCCGATATCTGTTCAGTTCCACTTCGTAATAGAGTGTTCTGTATATTTCTGCTTTCCTGTGAGTCCACATCTGTATGTTCTTCCTGAGCTCTGAACCCTGAAGCAACAAAACCATGTTGAACTGTTTCAGAAGTTTGTCCCAACATTTCTGGAACAAACGGTTCTCCAGGACCTGGCATGTGTACTACAGATGTATCAGTGTGCTCTGTGTAATTTAATGTGGCAGATGAACCTGGCCATGGAGACACAATTCCAACAATGGGAGAAGTGGGAACATTCCCTGCAACACATGTTTCGTTATTATGAACATTGGCTTTGGTAAGACTTTGTTTCTTATTTGAATTATCCATCAAAGTTGAATCATCAACACCGTCAGGATATCTTGTCAATTCAGTTTCTGAATTCAGCAGAGTTCTTCTATCACTGTCTGGCTGTTTATCTTGTTTTACTAACTGACCATTGTTGAACAAATTACTACTCAGTTCACTGTACGCAGGAACAAGATCTGGCAAAGAATGAACATCTCCAGATGGTGCACTGGCAACACGAGATTCAAGGTTAATCTGAGCATCTGAACCTCTCACGTCATCACAAGCTAGTTTACCATTGTCAGCAGATTCCATCAAATTATCACTTCTCATATCTGAAGTACCATCATTGAGAATATGTTGTTCATGTACTACATTCTCGATGTCACACTGAATATTAGTTTCTGTATTTGGCAATGGAGATGTAACTCGGAATGTATCCCTGACAACAAACTCAGTAGGAGATTTTAGTCTCTCTCCACCCAATACTCTGTTCCTATCATGAATATTATACTGTAAACCATCAAGCCGATATTGACATGTTAATGATGTCACAAATGTTTCTCCATCTTCCAGCTTACTGCGACTGATCTTTCTCTCAGAACCGACAACTGAATGAGCTTGGTCGAAAGGCTCAGATATGTTACCATCTGTTGCATCAGGTGATATCGAATCAGCACCCGTTACCAATCCACTGTCTGATAATGAATCCTCACTTGTCAATGAATCGGACACTTCCTTTTTGCCGAGATACTTTTGCCTTGGAACTCTGTACTCCGTGTGCATTAATATGAGGGCAGAGTCATCCAGAGAGATCGTGTCTTGAACACCTATCTTTTGTCTAAAGTTCTTTGGCATCAACACATCATCATCTTGTAAAGGGTTCCATGGGTTTGTCCCATCAGAAGATCTCACTTGCAAATCTGTATTGTCTTCTGACAGGCTAGGTCCAAGTTCCCAGTTCAACTCATCCGAAATTGTTAAATTGTTTCCTGAATATATTTCTTTGTTTTGAAATTTAGTGTCTGGGTCATGGGCTGTATCCGTTTCATCCTGTGAATTGGGTACAGTCTTTTGTGAAACGATACGAACAACTGGAATCCTCAAGCCTTTTTGTACTGTAGTCAATGGATGATCCTCTGTACTCTGCTGAGCTTCACTCGTGGCACCGACAAGGCGAGACTGTTCATGATAAGCAACAGTTTGATGTTGTGGTTCAACTACATCTGAAAGCTTTCCTACTTCACAAACCTGAATGCCATCTTCTTGACCATAAACCAACCGATTTACTGATAAATTAGGACTTATAAGTGTCTTATCTTTTACATTAGAATTTTGTTCTTCCATACATTTATAGACTTCATCATGAGGAACTGCAACAGTGTTCTCTGTGACAGCAGATGACACAACTGGTGAAGCGACAATACCAATTCCTTGTCTTTTATCACTTGTATGTTCTTGTCTTTCATTGTTAGAATGTACAGTAACTGTCCCTTCGCATATGGAATCACTATTTCCATCTAGAACATTAACCACCTCTCCTTGTTCCTGAGGAAACATTACATCATCCGTTATTTTGTGAAATGCTTGTTCACTTTCTTTGCCTTCTATAACCACATTTTCAGCATCATCAAATTGCAAAGGATTATCTGATAAATGTCCAACTTCAAATTCAATTGATTTTTCAAGATGTTCACCTGACCAAACTGCATCAGTGGGTAGTTGAACAGATACAGGATCCAATGTTGATGTTGTACTGTAATCCTTAACATCACGACCTGACTGATTGCTGGAATCAATGTTTACAGTCTGGTATTGATCTACATCTGCTACATAGTCACATGGTAACCGTTCATGTAGATCTGCATGACAAACAGAGTTAGAGTTCTCATCCAGTGTGTGATGCTCAACAGAATTCTCTTGGCTGATGTCTGAACCTTGAAGCTGTCTATCAACATCTGCTGCAGCATCAGGAAGAAACCGTAACCGTTCATGACAAGAAGAGTTAGCGTTGTCATCCAATGTGTGATGCTCAACAGAACTCTCGCGGCTAATCTCTGAACCTTGTATCTGCCTATCAACATCTGTAGCAGTGTCCGGAAGTATCTGTTCAATGATATCAGCATGACAAGAAGAGTCTTCATCCAATGCGTGACGTTCAACAGAACTCTCCCGGCTGATGTCTGAACCTTGTACCTGTCTATCAACATCCAATGAATAGGTTGAACCAAAACACCTTTCAGATACAATTGTCCCCGATTCATCACAAACAGTACCCTCCTTCTGCATTAATATCCTTTCACTCTTCAAAGACTGAAATTTATCTTCTGTTTGGATCTTTTTCGTTTCAGTAAGGTTAATGTTGATACTATCAGGAATCACAGAAGTTTCCATCGCATCTAATTTAGGGCCTTCTTGTTTTATCCCTTGTCGTAAACCGTAAGTCCGATATTCAGATTTTTCAACGTTATACTGAATGTTTGTTTCACCTTCGTTTATTGTTACATAGAATTTCACGTTTCTTGGATCGCTGTCAGAATCACTGCTTGTTTCACTACCAACATTCACTTCTTGCACACTGACCTTAGGTACGTATGTCCTAGGCACAGAACTGCTCGATACAGTAGGGTCTCCAATAGGAATATCCACACTTTGAGCACCAAGTTTTGTTGGAGGACCTTTCACACTGAATGGATCAATTCGTTTCTTAGCCCTGTCTTTTCTCTGCCTGTTTGTCCACACATCAGTGGGAGTTATTGACAAACTTGATGTTCTTTTAGCTTCACCTGTAGATGGTATCGACTGAACCATAGATTGAGACCCTTCAGTCTCAGAGTGAGATGGTGACCGGGAACCATCGGAACTCCACGTAGCAAGAGGAGAAACTCCCATCTGCACACTTGCTCCTTCCGTCTGGGAGTCTGTTGTGAAGAAACTATTAGCATAAGTAACTCGGAGATTTCCTCCAATCTGTGGTAAAACATTACTGTCTCTGGATGTAAGATGCTCAAGCTGAGCAGAAACATTACTTTGTGTTTGCGGTTCAACACCAAAGGTGTCACCACCTTCTTTTCTATTCACGTCTGTATCCATATTGTCTATCACATCCAAATCAGCAGCATACTCTTGACGAAGATGTTGTTTACTTAACGTATTGTCTATTTGTTCATCACACAACAACAGATCATCTCTTGTATCACGTTCCTCCTGATCGAGCTGGTATCCAGCTACAGGATCATCGTTTGCTTCTACATCCTCAAAGAACTGTTGGCAATGTAAGATCTCTTCTGGTGTCGGTTGATGCTGTGTTGTGGTGGTATTTTTGTGAGGTTTCTTTTCGTCTGAGTGCGTTAGCGAGTCGTCAGAGAAGATGCTGTTATTGTCGGATGTCTGATGCTCGTCAGAGCTATGATCGCGAGTTTGCTTCAGCAAAACGTCGGCGCTTTTCGTGACTGGACGTCGACGTCTGCGAGAACCTGAACCCGGTCGGGACGAGGACTTCGAAATGCAACCTGAAAATTATACAATATAGAGATAAAATAAATTAATGCATTCTATTTTTAAAATTAAATATTCAAAAATATTTTTAATAATTGTTTTAATGCAAATTGTACATTTGTAATTGTAACTGGAATTATCTATTTATTTACTATTTATTAAAAAAACTGCATAATTCAAACTTATTTTAGAGAAAGTTCAGTTAAAAACATGGTGTAAAGTTTGTTTAATGACACCATTGGAACACATAGATTATTAATCAGCAGTTATTGGATGTCAAATGCAAAGTTACATCGACACTTGGTCAGAGGAAATCCGCTGGCACCACATAGGCTACTCCTTTTAAATAACAAGGCATCTTTTATGTGCACTTTCCCACAAACAGGATAGCATACACCATGCCCTTTGATAGGGCACTCATGGATCAATGGTTGGAATGGGAAATAACCTAACATGTCAATCAGCAGGATCGATCTATTGACCTATCCAACCTCAGACAGACACCCTTGCATTAAGCTATGTCCTGTTTTGTACTAGGTTCGAATCACATTCGTGGCATATGGGATTTTTAATCCCAGTACCGACTCCAACCCACAGAGAGTGCTTCTCAAGGTTCAATGAAATGGTGTACTTCCAAGTTCCACTGACACCAACCAGTGTCCACAACTGGTTTAACAAAGGCCTTGGTATGTACTTTTCTGTTTGTGGGAAAGTGCACATAAAAGATCCCTTGCTACTTAAAATTAAATAGCCGTTTTCCTCTCTCATACTAACACTAACTTCTGTCCTGGATAGGCAGTCAAGGCTATAACTAACTTGTCCTTGGATCACAGATTTGAATATACACTATGCAAATTATTGCTTCACTGAAGACATATATTTATTTGTCTGTCATAAGTATTGCCTGTCTTTTGTTTTGCGTTCTATATTTTATGGTTGTTCTACAGTCTCCTATAGAGTATTCTGGAGATAACATTGCCTTCAATTATGGTATGCGTGTATGTGCATAAGATATGTGTGGTGGTCAAATTCTGATACTCATGTTTTGGATTACTGCCATTGTGGTCATATCAAGTGACACGCAGACTGGTAATCTCTAGCTTATCCAAACTTACACTTGGCAGGAGTACCAGTGGATTTGTAATTCCCAGCCTGAAGCCACATACAAGTGTGTGTAACAAAGTTTATTTACACAGCTGATATTATCAACTATAGGAAACAATGTTGGCCATATAAAAAGTTAACGTAATAGATAACATATTACTATTATTAAGATTGTTTCATATTCCATCAAACATAATTACTGATGCATATATACATATGCATGCATTACACCATGCTTGAATTAACTTAGTACAATTATATCATAAAGTCAATGACCAAACAAATCTTCACCGGCCTCCATGGTGTAGTGGTTAACGCTTTGGGTTTCAGGCTGGGTTCAAATCACATTTGTGGCATATGGGATTTATAATCCCACTACTGGCTCCAACCCAGAGTGTGTGCTCCGTAAGCCTCAATGGATAGGTGTACTTCCACTTATACTGAACAGTGTCCACAAACAAACAAACTTTATCTTTACCATGTTCTAATTATATTTTACATCCAATGGGGAATATGTAGAGGACAAACTGAACTATCAATTAATCCAAAGAATGAATGTTCCTAACAGCTAGATTAATGAGAAATTGTTACAAGATAACATGTTATATTACCTGATGCAAGAGAATCATCTGAAAATTGGTCAGTGCTCTCGGAGCTTCCACCTGCATTCCGTGACTTCCGACGCTTTGGCCGTCGCCCATTCGAGTTAGCACTGACATTGGCATTTCTGAAATGAATATACAACAAATATTACAAGATAAAACAAGCATTTAAAATAGGCCCGTTGGAGCTGGGGGACCGGTTTGGGGTTTGGGGGTGCTATGCCCCGACCCAAATCAAATTCAAGCATACTTAGCCTTGTTTAATAAAGATCACTATCATTGGCCTCACCACTTAAAAAGGTGCTCCAGCATCACTGTAAGAGTTGTACATGTGTAACAGAAATCCTAACTCAACATAAAGTATTTAAATCTTAAAATAAGATGTTATAATACTACATTTAGAAAAGACATTAAATTTTATATATACCTGTTTGTATCACTGTTCTGCATGCTTGACTAGCTGCATAATCAAGACATTTATATTCATAGATTTGCATTTATCATTAACAAGTTCTTTTATAAACAGAATACAACTGTATACATGTTCAAAAGTTTGCGTTTTCAGTATCCAAGACGTAATTATCCTTTACAATGAATAATATCCGAACTGAGCTTGGCTCAAATGTAATTTTAGAGAGGAAAAACAAGTTGAGATTTTTCATAATCAATCACTAAATCCACGAACACCTGACAAGATTGAACTGAAAACTGATATCACTGTACAAGTACTCAGCTACTGTTTTTTTCAGGTAGAACAGGCTGAAACCAAGTTATAACTGAAGATCAACACAGCTTCATTGACATAAACCTAAAACTGATATCATTGTACAAGTACATGTACTCGATACTGTTTTTCAGGTAGCACAGGCTGAAACCAGGTTGTAACTGAAGATCAACAGAGCTTCACTGACGTAAACAGACAGTACAGAATACACCTACACTGTACATGCATTAAGAATACCCAGCAGTCCTTTTCCAAGAAGACGTGCGTAAAACCAGGGTACCCCATTATTCAGCGACGTACCCAATGAGCCAGATCACAATGTGAACTGAGATTTCATTACAACACCAGACGTGTATGATTGGAAAATAAAGAGTGCCAGTTATGTCCGCTTTATGGCTTGATAAACACTGAATATCTCAACCTCCATTTCCAAATGACAGTCACAGCTACAAAGCCTACATGCACATGTATAAATAATTTCTTATTCATATAAACCTTTATATACATTTGTATATATTATATAATATTTGATCTGATTTTGAACAGATCACTCCAGTGGTATTGTGGAAGTACAAATTAAGATTTACATACATGCATACATGTATATAATAGGGTTTCTCCTAGCTTGTAAGGTTCACCATTTTAGAAATGCTTATGTTTAATTTTTTATTCACTTTTCTCCTTTTGGCTATATGTATGTTAATATTGTTATAGGTTTTGATGTTTAGATAATTAGTAGAATTAATAATTGTTCAGCTTTTATCTATAATACCGTGTATATGTACATGTAAAGCTAGTTGTTATATCTATAAAAAAGACATTTGAGAGCACCCCTTAAAAATAAACTACCTTAGTACCTACATAAGTTAACAAATGACATATTTCAATAATAATAATATCATAATTAAATATAAAGATTTACATTTTATGTGCATCAATCGAAACAGTTCTTCGAAATAATCGTACTAACTTGTATAAGTTACACCACTGAAGACAAACAGAGTATCCCAGTCCTTGCAAACCGAGTACATCCAATCAGTTATCAATCAATATATTTCTATAACAAAATACCAATGCTCCGAATGCCTGTATACATTCAAGTTAAAAGTTCTCTGGGTTTATGCAAACACTTAATGAGCTAGCTACCTGCATATCTGCCAAGGCCAGAAACCTGATTACACTGGACTTCATAAAGTGAAATCAAAGAGGCATGCATTCTCAGCTTGGAAAGATATTACTCACGTAATACTGAGATATCCGTGTGTGGAAATTATAGGCCGATAATAAACGGTGGGAAACGAGTTCAGTGCACAAACCGAATGCATGAAGATCTATATCAAGCACCCGTATAGACAGACTTACAAAGCATTGCGTGACACGTGAAATCAATAAAGCAGCAAAACGGAGGCCAAATTGGGTGTTATAAGCTGCTTATCAACAGGTCGGGCTAGACATTGTATTCAAATTGAAATACGAGATGAAAACAATACTACGAATACAAGACTTGTCAAAATAAAATAAAAATATACATATAGACATGGCCGGTATAAAATAGTCCCACGTGGTGAGGTGTGGGTATTTAATAGTTACGGAACAGAAAAGATTTACAAAAAGATATTGATGTCAGGTTGTTAATTAATCAATACGGATATTTCTATTACTGGTGTAATGTATACTTGGTATATGTACATGCAGCCTGACCACAATCTGGTTAATACTTCTCAAATCAAAACATCACTTCAGTATATCAAAAGTTACCTTTAATGCCTTATAATGCATAAATTAAAAATGTTGTTCAAAATTCATTTTTGCTTAGAACCTAAAATTAAAAAAATATCAATGAAAATATATCAGCATAACTTTACCTATATTTTAATTATTTATGTATTTTGTTCTGACTCAATACATATTACATTGTACATGTATGCTATCACTAAGGACATATTAGGTACATGTACATGTACATTTTTCTCCTATAAGGTTTTTTCTAGAAAACTAAACCGAAATAACAAACTATGTCTTTTGATTATATATGTAGGCCCTATACATGAGTTATTGATCAATATTTGAATTATTCGATAAAAAAGCAAAAACGCTTCATTAAATAGAAATAGTTCAGTCATTTAAACAGTGTAATTAGGTTGGTTCATTATATTTAAAATAGAAAGGAGTGAGATGCAGCTCATCGCAAGAGGGCATGGTGTGTGTTATCCTGTCTGTGGGAAAGTGCACATAAAAGATCCCTTGCTGTTATTCAAAGAAAAGAATAGTATTGTCTGTAGCCTATGTGGTGACAGCGGGTTTCCTCCATGACGAAGTGTAAATATGACTGTGCATTTGACATCCAATAACCGGTGATTAATAATCAATAATTCCAGTGGTGTCGTTAAACAAACAAACTTTTATCATTACAATAAAAAGGAACTGTGATGGTGTTCAAAATATATCATTTGCGCATATATCTTAGTTCTCGAAGGGCAGACTTCCTGACTAGATTGATTTTTCGTCCGACACTATCGCTCGAACCGCCTGACTTCACTGATTTGTAGACCACTTTAACTCACCAGCTCGGATTCCCAGAAACACTTATCAATCAATAATGAACACAACTGAGTGACAATTTAGTATGAATCTATAGGTATGGTTTTCAGTTGCCTGGAGTAGTTTCCACTACAGGAATTGACAGGTAAATGCATGCACTTCCGTTTGTTGGAGGCAACAACTGCAATATATTTTTCACTCTTGAAAATAACACCAAAAGTGTGTCTAGATATCTAGAATCTAACATCTGCTCGCCAAGGACAGTATGAGAGAGGAAACCAGCTACTCCTATTTGATCAGTAACAAGGGGATCTTTTATATGCATTTCCCCAACAGACAGGACATTACATACGATATAGCCTTTGTTAACCAATCAATCAATCAACCATTTGACATGTGCTTACATCCACTGAAGGTTCAAGCACGTCTGTCTTGGGCACATCCTC
>JAULBR010034045.1:0-11743 GCA_032355825.1 Melanodrymia aurantiaca
CTTGTTAACTTTTCAGTTCATGTATGAAGTTGCGCAGAACATTTGCGCATAAAACAAGTGTATCCAACGACCTTAAACAATTATTTTTATATATAAAATGCAGACTATATTTTACTCCACAAATGTACATATTAGTTGACGTATTATTTTTTTACTTTGATAATTCATTGTTTTTCAGGTTACGGGGAAGTTTAAAGGTGGCCACAACCCGTTTTCTCGTGGGTGCAAGTTGAACTGTGGCTATGCACTGTGTGGTCCTCAGTGGCCAAAGTAAGTTGCATGTATTTTCAATTAAACTAAATATAATCATGGCTATTCTTTGGCTAATTTTTACAAAATTGTTGTAGTGAAATTTACATATGGTTTAATCAGGATTGATTCTTGTTTACATGAATCTTTATTTAACCAATGTAACAACAACAAAAAATGTGCATAACAGTGATTCCAAATAGATCAGAACTCTTCTCTTTTTTTTCAAACTTAAGCTGTACATTCGTGCAAATTCACTTCTTCGCTTTCTGCATTAAATATCTTATGTTCTGTTACCAATTCTAGGTTAGTTTCATACATTCCAAAAACAAGAACAATACAGATAGATTCGTCCAAGGTGACATACGTGGCTGCAGATAAAGATGTGAAGCTGTTTCGAGAGCCGAGCTCTAATGGTATTCAGTTGACTGGCAGCAATCTCAGAAGAAACAGTGTAAGTAATTCATATTATTTTATGCCAGCCAATGAGGTATCTAATCGCAGACATTATTTGAATAAATTCAAGTTGAAATGTCTTCTTTCAATTATTATTTAGCTTAAATAACCTACACTCTGCATAAACTGGAATCGTGCTACTTTTAATACTTTTTTTTATAAAGGTGTAATTGTAATCATTTTGCAAATTATATCTACATAGCAGGGGTGGGGAAAAGGCAGATTGCACCGGTCTTTGACCCTTTGACCAGAATTATTTTTGAAAAACGGGTGTGTGCCGTCAAAGTATTAGCGTTATTTTTAGTTAAAAATTAGCAACTAATATAGAATTTGCACATAATCGCATTGTCTAATTAGAGGTTATTGGGTATTAAACATGTGTTATTGCGACACTCTATTTGTAGTGAACAAATACACATGTACATGTTAAACATCTGCAAAAATATTCTACAACCACTTACGGAAAACCATAGTGATAGAAGAGAATTTGTTTTAAATATATGGGGAGGAAGGGCCTAATCCATTTATGATGGGATGCAGCCACATGTTGCAAAATATATATGTATTATACATAAATTATATATATATTTTTTTTACGATTTTGTGTCAAGATGAAATAAATACATTTATTTAACAATAAAAATGTTTCCACTTGTTATACAAATGTTCAGAAATGTGCACTTTTAGTGATCAAATTGAGTTCAATGTTTGAATTGTTACTTTGATGTCACAGTCAAGGGGTGGCGGCAGTGAAAGATAACAGTGTATATTTAGTGAAAGAAGACTAAAACACCACTTGAGTGATAATGGCAGTATTTTCAATATAAAATTTATTTCGTCTTATGTAATGTAAATAATTTCCATATCTGTATGAACCATGCCAATGCTAACCGACAATTTAAATTACAATATAATACGATAAATATATTGTGTATGACTACTTACTCTGGATATTATGTTTGACACCTTTGGATCATATTTTTGTCGTCACCAATCTGTGATTGTGATTATGTAATAAAGTTATATTAAAAATCATATTGAAGATATTTCATTATTTACAGATATATAGTGAACAAGCGATTCGAGGTTTGGAACACTGATTTTCAAAGTTTTAGTTATTATTTATTTTCCTTCAGTGTTCAGGTTTGAATTTATTGTTTTTATTCATGGTTTTTCTTACCATATGTTAACGCGTTTCAGCTTAATATAGAGATATGCGTCAAATAATCAAAAATTTAATTGTAATAAATAGTGGTATTAATAAAAAAAAAGTAGGTACTGTAATAGTCAATAGAAATATTTTTAAATTTGTACCCCTGATAGGTGAAATCATAAGGCAAGATCGGGGTCGTTTAGTTGAAGTTTAATTTGATCAGAATGATATTTTATCATATATTCATAATTGATAAGAAAATAATGTCTTGTTTCGGGAGAGAAACAATTATGCTTACAATTTCCAGACTAACCCTATTTTAGTTTGTACCGACCCTAAAAGAAATTTGTTTCCATATTAACATGCAAGGGAGACAACTCACTCTGCACTAATTGATAAAATGGTTAACAAAAATTGAGAAACTCAATTACATAACATTGGGTAAAATAGTATAGAAACTCAATTACATAACATTGGTTGACATAGTATGTTTTATAGTAGAAATAATGTGGCTATTTTCGCTTAAGTGAGATGACTTATTTTACTGGAGTGAAGTTACACATTATTATCATTCACTGACCTAACTGTGACATCATAACCCAGACATTGAATTCTGTCTATTCAGCACTAGAATATCTTTTTGTATGCACATTTTTGTACATAATACTTTTTATACTAAATATAACACCTGTGTATTGCTGTTGAATAACATGTTTCTTTCATCAAGTGAAAAGTACGCCATACATACTTACACATTTTCACTTGTGAAAGGATCATCTTCATACTTTTCACTCAATGAAATAAACATGTTATTTGACAACAATGCACAAATATTCACTATGTGTTGCAAGCACCATGAACCTTTTAAAGGTACCCAGTTGAGTGCACATTATTAACCATTTTTCATCATATTTATGTAGGATTTAAAACAAGGGGACACTGTTGCATGGAATCCCAAACTATGTTGAAGCAAGACAGTTTTATATTGAACATGTTACTGTTGAACGAACCAGTAAACAAATGTTAACTTAGTCATTACATTTTAATACACAATGACCAAACTTATTGTACAATCTGCCAAAACATATGCATTTCATATTGTCATGGTGAGCAGAGGTAGGTCATTCATTCTATCTACCACACATCTTACATAATTAAAGTGTAGGACTATAATTAAATGTTGTATACTAGGACTAAAGAATACAGGCTGTGAATAATTTGATCTGCACCTCCATTCGTTCTGTTTTATTATGAGATTTTATGAATCAGCTATTTCATTATCTGTAAAAAGCAGATTTAGTAGCAATTTTGACTTTGACAAGTATGTTGATCGGTTCCATCTGTCTGTCTGTCTGTTTGTCGTGATAACTCCCCATAAATGGCTGATTGTATCTTTTTGTAAGTAGGTTACTAGAAGTTGTAGAACCACAACTGCCACTAGTTGATCCTAAAATTATAAAATGTCAGACGGTTAAAAAAATTCAGTTAATAACATTTTCCATGATAACTTCTCTGGATTTCTACTCACATTGCTCAAACATTACATTTATATCTAGCCAATGTCGGGACATAAATAAAGTGTAATAAGATGATCAAAGATTAAGGTCGTGCATCCAGGCCCAAAATTTGTGAAATGACAATCGCAATGTCTGGGGTTTTTTGTTTTTTGTTTTCGATTTAGCTAGCACATTGTCAGATGAACAAACTTTGAAGCTCACATTTTTACCTAATTTTAAGGTCATTTAAGGTTTTAAAATGGCAACCTAATAAGAACAAAGTTTGTATTTCATATTATCATCTGATGTCAAGGTTACTAAAATGGGTTTGAAAGTATCGTATGTTTTTTTCTCTTAATTTAATAATCTCCATTTGTCATACTAATAAGTATTTGGCACACGTCCAAGTGCTAAACTTACTATCAAGCATTTTCCCTACTATCCGGCATTATTATTAGGTCAATGTCATCCACCTAGAGTCCAGATATTTTCAAGTTCAATCTGCACTATGCCCAACATCTGACGTTGTTATTAGCATCAATGTAGTTAATTCCTTTTTATGATGCATAATAGTGGTTAGATTTTTACGATCATTACCAAACACTGATATAATGTATACAGAATGCAGAATTTGGCAAATAAACTACATGTACAAGTATTAAAAGGAACAGCTTGTGCAATGAACAAAATAGTTTCGTGTGCTAATATTTCATGATTACCAATATTATTTGTATCTGATACTTTAGAAATATGTTTGCGTTAATGAAAGCACTGCTATGTTGCAGTCTGACATTCAAATCAGTCTGATAATAAATGTTTACAGGGTGGTTACCGTGACAAAACAATGTTATTTTAATATTAACATTGCTATTATATTGACAAAGTTGCTGTTTTTAATTTCTTCTCTGTTAATTTTTAAGATACAGCACTATATCAAAACTGTTCGAGAGAATGGTTTGTGTGACAGGGAAAATGAAAAAACAAATTTCAAATTTTGAAAAAAATAATTCCTCCCCAAAAAAAATAATTTGTTTTTTACATTGACACAGCACAGATGACTGGATAAAAAGAAGTTCTTTTCTTTATACATGTAGTATGAAAAACTCAACTATTACTCTTTTAAAAGGAAAATACCCAGTCAACATAAGACATCCTAATGTTGACTACCGCGAATATACAAAATAACATGTTATTTTCCCCCAATTTTCTAAAAATGGTCTAGATTATACCCTGGTAAATGATTTTATAGAAGTTTAAGGCACTACATTTATTTTAATTTTGCAATAGTTTTTGATACGGTGCTGTACATATAGATTGCTGTTTTGTGTACCATGTTGCTTGTTCCTTTTGTGGTCACTCATGAGTCATCGATATAAAACTATACACAAAACATCAAAAGAACAGACAAAACAAATTGCTTTCAAGATTTTTTCCGAGATGAAAGCGTAAACAGCCCAGCACATCACTTATTAGCTCTTCAAACATGATTTATGATACTCGTGGTCTAGAACATGAGGGAAAATGTACACTGTTACTACACATGCTGCTTCGTGTCATTTGATTGGATTGTTAAAACCATTCCAGTCACTGACAGGAACATTACTAAAATATGATGTCACAAAATGTGAACCTGACATCACACAGAACTACCTTTCATCTTTATTTTCAGCATTACATTAAACTTATAATATCTTTTGAAAAGTATTTCACAATGTAATGTCTGGAATAATAAGTTGAATATTAAACTTGCAACCAAGTATTATCAAGTTTAAGTCCCTCAAGAAATAATTTTTATTTAGTCACTCGCTAAAGCTCATGACAAATGAAAATGATTTCACTTGGGACTTAAGCTTAATAATTCATGTTAGCTCATTTGATATCCTCAATTTATCTTCCAAATAACAAATGATAAACGTTTCCCTTTTACATTTTGCAGTTAAGATACCATGTTAACTGGGAGGAAGACTACAAAGGCAGCCAGTCACTGGATTGTGAACCTTCTCCCCCTCCTCCACGGAAGAAAACTGATTCTTACACAAATCTGTTTGACACAACACAGTCTCAACCAATGGCTGTGGGTGCTACGTTTCATGCAAGTCAAGAAAACCACATCCAGCAAAATTCTCCACGTCCCAAAACTCGCAATTTATACGAGAGACAGACTTTACCACCTATGCAGTGGTCGCCACAACAAAAGCGCAGTCTTTATCCTGATCAGAGTCAGGCACCGATAGCGACTATTGAGGATGCCAATTTGTCTGGTAAACCGTCACCTGTCACACCCATTACACCTGTGATTCCAAGTTATGGAGGCATCAATAGTCCTGTAATGCAACGGGGAATTCCAAAGGGATATCAAAAGTATATTGATCGCCAAAATGCACCATCAAGATATATACCTGCATACAATAATTCTAGAACTATGAGAGATAATATGCATCTTGTACATGCTCAGTCAGACCCTGAAGCTGGATATTCACAACTTAACCACTCATCTCAGCCCCAGTCAAACTTTAATACTTTATACTCTCATCACAGTCGCTCAAGAGAAGAGTTAAATTCACACTACTCTCCGACAAGGAGAGAATATGAAGGCCAACCAAAGCATACCAGTAATTTACCTCGTTCTAGAGTAGAGATAAACAGTCCACTGTCTTGTCAGCCTAGTACTGGCACGGACCCATCTGTGGCAGCAACATCTAGGTTGGATCGACCAATGCCAAATTCCAAAATTGGTGCTATCAAGCAGGATGAGGACTATAGGGCCCCACAGCGCCCATTATCATTCGTTCGTGCTCTGGAAGTAAGCCAGACTGTAGATCAACATGAAAGAGCCCAATCTCATCAGCGGTTGACTGACTCACGGCAACAAAGAAATGAAAATAGCCACAGTATTTACGATTCATCTTATGAAGTGTCCGTTTGATGTGTAAAATTCATATGACCTCAACAGCCTACGCAATGTCTCGTACACATTGTTTAGTATGTTGTACTGTGTGATGTCTCATCCGTTTGTTATGTAGGTGATGTTTGATATGTAAAATGTGGATTTGATACGAAAGAGAGCATCTTTTAAAAAAACTATTGCTTTAGTCAGGTGTGTGATATTTTCTATTCATGTGGCCAGTCCTACAATACATGTAAATGGAGATATAAGAAACAATGCTACTGCTGCCATTTATAATAACCAAACTCAGGAAAAGTTTTTGTCCCTGGTTATTTTTATATCAGCAGTTTTTTTTTATGCCAACCAACATTAGCACTTGTTTACATTTCTGTCATTGGTATACTATATGTGGCTATTTCCTTTCAAAAAAGCCCCTCCATTGTAAGTAGGTAGTGCCTTTTTGTGGAGAGCCAAATCATTGAGTGTGAATTAGTGATGCAAAATTCAGTGAAAATGATTTTAGCAGGCACTGTATATCCGTGGACAAGTAAACTGACAAAATCTACTTATTCAGCATCATTGGCTTGTTGTTCATATTTTTATGTCAAATGATGTTGGGGACTATCCAACCAGTCGAACCAATGCTCTAAAAACCAGGGTAGAAGAAAGAACTTTTAGGCCAGCCTTTGCACTGCTATGGAATCCGGAAGACCAGAAAGAAATTTTATTCTGTTGGCATTTAGTAAATTATTAATTGAACAACAGTTACTGTTTCATCGTTACAGGAAATACAGCAAATTGTTTGTGATCAAGTACATGTATCAACAGGTGTGTTGTTTGTCTGAAGATAACAATTTTAATTGATCCAGAATGAGCTTATTGCACTATTTTAGATGTTCACTATGAATTTTGATATGCCTAGCATTTGCCAAAATGACAAGCAAAGCTAATCATGTTCCAATAAAACAATTTGTTTTGGTGACACCATGTATCTAGTCTTGCTTTTGGATCCAAGCAATGTCATGTAGCATATCCATGCATTCTGAAAATACATATTTGTTTAAATTTGATTATTGTAAAGTTTATACTGAATATTTGCTTATTCATGTATTCATGTAAAATACTTAAAATCCATTGATTATAATTACACAAAACCCAAACTATTAAATAGTGGGCAGATAGGGTGAAATTCTCTTGTACCCTTCGCTTCCTGTAACTTTCAAACATTTCCAGGTGTATATGTATGTATATATCCAACAATTCTCACTTCAACAAACTAATTAACACTCCGAACACTGGCCAATTGCATTAAATATTTATTAAATCTGTGCAATCCAGGATGGTTGAGATGTCTGGAGCCAATTTTACAAACATCGTAACTAGTTTATGACTATTTGTGGATGTAAATGTAGAGGTTTCGGTGGCTTGTGATTAGTGGTACAACAATTGTTAGAAGCCAAGATGTAGATTTTTGTGCATTTATAATTTATTACTCACGGACTCCTTGTTTCTGGAGCCAGTTACGGTAGGTTTAAATTTACATGTATATTGCAGAACATTTTTAGTGAGATATTTATTTTTACATCCACAACTAGTCTTAAACTAGACTACGCCAAGATATTTTTTAAACTTTACTGTGCCAACTAGCAATGTGTATAGCCTATCAAAGTGTTTTGATTTATATAATTGTTTACTAATACATGTACTGGATTTAGCATGTTACAAATTACTTACTGCATGTTGAGTTTGTCATTTAATTTTAAAACTTACATGTGAACAATAACAAATAAAATTGTATCCACTAGAGCTTAACCATTTTAAAGATAGTAGATTGGCTGTGATATACCCAGGTACATGTATATTGTTTACTGACGTGTCTGAAAAAATTTTGGTTATTGTTCCATACCTAACCAATTTGCAACTGAAAACTTGCTGATAATACATGTACAATATATTACAATAACTTCGTACTGAGTGCTTGACAGTACAAATCATAACCACAGATAAACTGGTGTTCATTTTAAAGAATGACTGTTTTGGCCAAATGCTAAATCGTGTTAGACTCTCGAGTGCCATGTGAATAGGTACAGTAAGTTCGAATCCCACTTGGGTACACAAGTATTTTTTCATTTAGTGAGCATTATGCATAACCTTTGACACAAATGATCACTCTTTAAATCTTTTGTATTTATGAAACATTGTTTAAATCAGAAATGTATTTAAAACAAAATTGACGTTCTTTATTTTATAACAACAATGAATTCAGAATTGTTCAAGTTATGATAAATTACTAGATCTGAAAATAAAGATGTCATTAGATGTGTTGTAGCACTAGCAGTGATCTAATTCACAAATAATTATGGTTCATTTGAAAGCCAAGAGATCAAAAGTTCCTGATTGCAGTATTGTATTAATTGTTATTGATATTCATAAATTGTTTAAAATGTCCAATTGTCAAATCTTTGTGACAGACCCAAGTGAGTTCATAAGAGAAAGGTGAAAGTCACAACAATAAACTTTTTACTTCGATGATCAAGACACCATATGTGTTTCTCTTAACCATTCTTATTGATGAATGTGCTTTCGTGAAGATCTTGTAGCATTGTAAAAATGAGGTACAATCAACTTCCTTTTTTCCCATAGATGTGAAGCATAAGGCCCTCTCCCCATACACGCCATGTAAACTGATATATTCAACGTTTTTTTTCTTTGCAATTGACTACATGTTCCTACTTTGAATATAAATAAATACTACCTGTCTCAATTCAGTATTAAAATGAACAGATTTTCTATATAACATTTTTGCTATGATAATTGTATTGGCATTATTCTATAGGTATGAATATGGGAATATATGATGATGTTAGAAAAGATTGTCTACTTAGCCGCAAATGTTTGAAGAATTTTTTTTTATGTGGTGTGCTGTGTGTAAATAATTATTCAATAGTGCAATGTGTCTAATAATATTTGTTACCAAAATATTTTTTGCATTAATTTTTTTTCTTTGAAGTAAATAACAAGTTATAAGTATTAAAATTCACAAAGCTACATATTTCTAAATCCCTATTTTTAGTATTCAACCAAATTAATCAATGTTGGTTAATGCAAATCTAGCTCATTCTTGTCTCTTTGGATAGGCTGTTTTTCCCCGTCGTCCAATTTTTCAGTCTCATTTTATCTTGACTACAACCCAAAACAATCGATGGAAAACGTTTGGTGTGACACAGAATTCATGGAGGTGTTCAAACTTCAATATATATATTTTGTTGTAGTATATGAAACAAAGCAAAGATAGTCCGACCTATATCTACAAAAGTGGACTGAATGGTATACGTTGGTCCCCTAATGTCTAAAATATAACAATTTAACCATAATATGTCTTGTATATCTAGATTCTTAAAGATAGTCTGTTTAATGACACCACTGAAACATTGATTATTAATCGGCGGTTATTGGATGTCAAATGTACAGTTATTTGGACACAGAGCCTGAGGAAACCCATTGCCACCACAATAGGTTACTCTTCTAAAAAGGTATGTTTTATGTGCACTACCCAAAGACAGGATAGCATACACGTTTCGCCAGTGACCACTAACTAAATGGCAGCATTTCCGTCGAACAAATTTTTTCGGTATTTAAAGAATTCATTAATTTTGTTTGACTTCAATTTTATTTTATTATTGGCATTAATAAAATTGAAATAAATAGAACCTCTATGAAATACGCTTTTCAAATCTCATTGACAATGGATATATGAATATGAAGACTTATTAATAAAAGATTTTTGAATCCCATTATAAAAGTATGTCTTTAAAAATTGTTTGAACCATTAATGTTTGTAATATCGTTTAAACTTTTTCATTTGTGCAGTTTGTTCATTAATATAACTGGCAGCAATTTTCAGTTTCACAATGTATTCGGCTAATCTACTGGGTACATCTTAACTGGATTATTAATATTATGTCTCATCCATTTAATCATTATACTAAGTAACGTGTATTGTAATGTCTGCTGAGGCATATTTTACTACATTTATATGTACATGTACATGTATACTAATACTATGTATTATCATTATGAAAGACTTTATTGCAGTGCTGTAGAAGTTCATGTAAGACAATATTACCGGTAAAGATATTTACTGTAACAGGATATGAACAGATGTCAAAGCATTTTGTTGTGGATAAATTATAGTAGTTATTTTAACAATACAACACATTACAGCACGTTCATTAATTTGTGAACTGTTTACGTAAAGCCTTCCAACTCCAGGTAGTATTATTATAATTGTTGTCCTTATCCAAAGGCTGACCAGCTATTGTACATTTATTGTGGTCTTGAACTTGTGATACTAAATTAAAATGGATAAAAAAAAGTTCAAGTTAGATGCTAAATTTTGATTGGGTTCTGATGGCCATTTTGTTTGAGATTTAGACATTTTTGAAGGTACAATTTTATGTCTTTATTGGACCAACATTTCATTCAATGATGGAAATGGCATTCCCAATTATATTTTGGAGAAAATCCCATGATGCATGACATGATCAATTTCTTAGCTGAGTTAAGATGAACACTGAATTTGTATTACGTACAAATAATCGGTTAAAGTGTGAACAAATATACAACTTTTTGTGTTCAAAATCCAAAATGGCCACCATACGAAGAGATTTACAACTTAAAATATCGCAATCAGCGTACCCTTACACAATTTTGATTGGCTGTCATCGGCCATTTTGTTTTGATCTATAAATTTTCAAAATCATTTACACCATAGTCCAATTAAGCTCGAAATGGCCTGCATTTTAAGTGGGTTTTTTTTTCAAAATTTAAAAAAAACCTTGTTCACGCACACAAATTTAATTTTTACATTTGCACTGGACCCAGTGGCCCACTTAGTTGTAAGCATTTTAAATGTGGTTAGCATGCGTTTTCTGAGAATAGAGTTGCATTTAGAACGTATGAGACAAATTTAATTTTTACATGTGCACTAGACCCATCGGCCCACACATATCCTAATTTCAGCTTATGTTCTCTTTTTAACACGATTTGCTCATTTATGTACAGCGATTCCAAAAGTTTATAAGCATCAGATGTAAAAGATTAAAATGGCATTTTATAAACTTACTCTGGTATTTTTAACAGGTAGATTGGAAGTTGTTTATTTTTAGAAATTTGTGAGTTGCAGGAGAAATACCAGGAAACCCGTGGAATTCAGGGAGTGTTTACCGGTCAAAATATATATCTATAGAGTACATTACTGGTATTAATAAAGGGAGAAATCTAGTTTTGAACATTTTAAATGTGGTTAGCATGTGTTTTCTGAGAATAGTGTTTCATTTAGAACGTATGAGCGGGACTTGGCTGAGCGCAAAAGCGTCCGTGTGAGGCTCAAATGGGCCCCGTTTGGTTATTTCCCGTTTATTCCGGTAATGCACGACTCTGATTGGTTTATTAAAGGCCGTGGTGTATGCTATCCTGTCGGGGGGGGGGGGGGGGGGGAAG
>JAULBR010034154.1:0-15242 GCA_032355825.1 Melanodrymia aurantiaca
TTTTTAGATTCTTAAGGGTGTTAAATTTAATGATCAATAAATATTTACTTTATGAGATCATTTTCAAAATTTTTACCCATGGACCAAATACCATGGAATGGCCCATATATCATTGCACAATACTAATTAATTCCTATCAACAACAATGTTTAAAAAAATTTAATATTCGCTAAAACAAGTACATCTATTATTTAAGCTAAATAATAACCCACTTACACAGTACAGATATAAAGACGCAAAACCTTTCATTTAATATTCTTCACAGAAAATGTGTCGTCATGAGGTAGGCTAAGATTTAATAGATGTTTATAGTACTTACCGGTACTTAGTACTACTTACCTATCATATTAATATGTTTAAAAGCTTACACTGGCACTAATTTTAATTTCAACGGTTAGATGAAATAAACTTGAATAAATTTAATGAGAATATATAATAGTATTTGAACATATATAATTACTAAATTAATCAGAAATACAATTGCTGTTATTTGTTATAGGAGCCAAGTTCACAAAACATCATAACTCTAGTTTTGATGGTTTACAGTTAGTGATACGATTATGGTTGGTACATGTAGTTGAGACGTTATAGGTTGTTTGGCACATTTGTGACATATTACTCACGGACACTATTAGTTAGTGGAGCCAGTTACGTTTAATTATATTTATAGAAATACTTTTAGTTAGATATTTTAGTTTATGTCCACTGCGGTTAGTCTCCGAGCTTTCTCATTATGGAAAAGTCTAATCAGACTGAGTTGATTTGAGTCAATCAGATCACAACATCAATCCAGACTGAGTAAAAACAACCTGCGACTGCTGATCAGCGATTTCACCGTGTGATGAAATATAGATAACATATTTGATTGACAGTTCAAATGATAAGTAAAACATGATAAAAGCAAAATAACAGATATATATGTTTGCTGCAGAGATCTTGAGTTAACAACAGCTGAATTGAAATGCAACTTATAGTTTCTTTACGAAATTTCCTAACGATATTGTCTGAGAACAACCGCTCATTTGAGATAACATCGGCCTTTGACAGCACACATATTTAGCATTTGATTACCAGACAAGCTTTAAATTAGAGCTATATCCATTTGCAGGCATCTCCTGACATACAGTCTAGTTTAATATGAGATATGCACAAATAGTACTGGGTAATGGTAGCTAGCGCTTGGAGGTCTGACATCTCTGTTAAACCCCTTTAAACCGAACACATGAGTAAAATGTTTGGATTAGAGGGGTGTTCGGTTTACTGAGGTCTAAATACAGCACCTAAGGTTGTTTGGGACTTTGAAATATGTTCAGTTTACTGAGGGTCTGGTTTAGAGGGATTTCACTGTATATACAAATGGAAATTAAACGAAAATGGGATTGGATTAACCATATTTCAGAAGGTTATGAAATAATTATTGGCTAAGAATTCAAGGCATACATGCCTGTGACTTAAAATACGGCAACTTGTATGATTTGTTATATAGTAATCATAATAGTCATAAGATGTGTTTTAAATCAAATTAATCCGTAATCGCTTGTTTAACATCATCACTAGGTAATTAATTAATCATTAATCAGCTATTAGGTATTATATACATATATTTCTACATAGTCTCAGAAGCTTGCCGATGTACCCAAGGCTACTCTTTTTTCATTGTGTGCTGTGCTTACCCAGACAGAACAGCACATACCACATTATTTGATATACCCTTCATGGACTACAGGTCAGAATGATTAAAAACAGATCAAGTGACGAGGATTGATCTTTGGACATCCCATAGCAAAGGTGTCTGCTGTAATCAGTGACCTAGATCATCCATGTTGCATGAGAGAAATCCTTGCAGACAGTATTAATAGACAGACACGTAGTGCATACAGCCCACAACTCATTTGATGGCATTACAGCAGTGATGTAATAGACTGTAGATTTAACACAGTCTCAAACTATGCCACTGTCTGACCTAGTGAGCACTGCAAGAGGCAGGTAACCCAGTTCTACTGCACTGTGTGGCACACTTCCAAGTCTTCATCTGTCTGTCCTCAACGTGGTCAGGAGCCGGGCCTAGCAGCCGGGCCTAGCGGGGCCTAGCGCAGTACAAGAGTGCCCACCTCACGTTGGAGGTTCCAACCAATGATCCACCACTGGTCCATCAAGGGCCTGGGTACATGCTATCCTGTCTGTGGAAAAGTGCTCATAAAAGCTACTTTGTTGTTATTTGAAGAGTAGTTTATGTGGCAGCAGCAGGTTTCCTCTGTGACAAAGTGTCGATATAACCGTGCATTTGACATCTAATAACCGTTGATTAATGATCAATGTGTTCCAAATAAACTTTTACTTCCAAGTCTTGATCGGTCTGTGCTCAACAAGTTGAACAGAAATCAGTCCAATTGATAAAAGATAAAGTTTGTTTGTTTAACGACACCACTGGACCACATTGATTATTAATCAGCTGTTATTAGGTGTCAAATGCACGTAGTTATATTGACTTAATCACAGAGGAAACCCGCCGCCGTCACATAGGCTACTGTTCAACTAACAACAAGGGATCTATTATATGCACTTTCCTATAACAGGGTAGCACACAACACGGCCTTCGATAGACATCATGGATCACTGGTTGGAATGGGAAATAAATCAGCAGGTACCCTCAGATGGATTCTTCGATCCATTGAGCCTCAGGTGGATATTCTTGCGCTGCGCTGCGTCCCACTCCCCTAAAGCCGTCCAAATGAAGACATTTCACACATCTAATAATTCAAAAACTTCATACTCGTAAAATAACATTTTGCCGCTCTGCTGCATCTGCTGACAATGGCATTGATCTTAGAAGTGTTAGAACTATTTCATTGCATGCTTTGTAGAATTTTACGTACCGCAATAATACTTTGACATTTCTTTTCATGTTTATAATCATATGTCTAATAAATGTATACAATTACGTAGATATAGAAGAACTGTATTCATTTTCTCTTGTTTTATACGTAAATGAATTTGCATATATAACTTGCTTGACTCCGTCATCATGTGATAGTGATTTTCACACCAAAATGGTGAGTGATTCTGTTTAAGTTTGCACTGAGCACACCATGAATGTGTTGGAAGTGAGGTTAGCGTATATATACTACATACAGCAGCAGACTGTGCACAGTGTTCAGACAGCCTAGTCTGGTCTGGTCTGGTCTGGTCTGCACTACACACTCACAGGTGGTTCTGTTTCTTACCACTGACCCGCAGATAACATTTAGTTAGAGCGTCACAGTAATCTCATTATTTTTTAGCTGGGTTGTAAAAAAATCACACAAAATTGATAATTTTAACAATGAAAAAATGGTTATGTACACACAAAAAACGAGAACTTTTAACATTAGAATTAAGTTTAGTTTTGGGTTAGGTTTAGCTTAGGTTTAGTTTTACTAAGAGTTACTAAGTTAGGTTTCTGATTTTTTTTTCTGTCACTGTTTTCTTTGACTTTTTTGCTAGAATCATGTTTTGATATAAAATTAATTATTACTCTCCGAGGTCTCAGTATATAAATAAAATAAATAAATAAATGCTAGGATCCAGATATCTAGAGTATTTACTGAAATGATCAAGCTTCAGATATTAAATTAAAATAACAAATTAAGGAAAGCTTATGATATTCATCTATCAAAATCTTATCTATATTTGTATGTAACCAGTGATTCTAGACTGGCATACAAAATACCATGGTATGTGTTATCCTGTTTGTGAAATTGTGTTTCTTATTGTCATCATAAACAAACACAGCATGAACAAACATTTTCAACCTAAAGTGGAATTGTCCTATTTTAGTAAATGAAATATTGAAAGACATTAACTGCCATTCTGACTTCAATTGTACGATTTTCCTAAAGAAAGAACAAACGACACTGAAATGTTGAAAGGCCTTCAATAGTATAATTGCCATTATAACATACATGTAGATGTTACTTAAAATGACACAAAATTGGTGCAAGTTAATAAACTAAGATGCATGTCACATGTTCGTCTAGTTTGATGTCGATTGAGAAAGAAGAACCGAAAGTATGTAACATTCTGACCAGTCTCTTGGTACGATCCGATTGTACATACCAAACCCACTATTAAATTACCACCAGTTCCCCCTCTTCCAATAACGAGAAATAGAGGAAGTGTTTTGAAGAATCACAAGAATGACAACAATGAAAATAAGACTAATGGCAGCATTGGAGAGAAAGTTTGGCTGAAACAGGTGTGCCACGGAGCGAGAGGTTGAGGAGAGCGAGAGGTTGAGGAGAGAGTACACTGTAGTAGTGTACAGATCAGGTTGGCCGTGAGCCACCACAGATGAGGGTGGCAACTCTCAAATAGCCGAGGTGCAAAACATCAACCTGACATGCCAAAACAAACTGTGACAGCTTAAACAATATGAACACCTCTGACAGTAGCTGCGGCGAGATTATCTAAACAAGAAATCAAAGGGCAAATGAAATAGAAAGTTGTCGGGCAAAGAGAAACAAGGATAAATAATTAAAACATTGCAAAAAGTGTTACTGTACACTTACAAATGACATTGATGAATCTATTTTAGTCAATAAAACTAATTACTATATCTTAGGCCCGCTTTCCATTAACGCAATTTCGCACTCGTTTCCGCGCACAGAAATGTCCGTTTCCATATCTGCATTTTAATTATTCCACAATATTTGTTCAATAATCACGTTATCTTGTCAAATGAAGATCAATTTCGCATTATGACGTCTCCGAGCATGGAAACGTGTATATGGGAAGGGTAAAATGTAAATGCACTATATCGATAAACTCGCGAGCGGAAACGTGCACGAAATTGCATTAATGGAAAGCGGCCTCAACACAGGGGCCGTGGAGCATGGCAAAAAGTGGAGGAAGGGATGGGGTCAAGTGAAAGGGATGCGGGAGACCGTGTATGAAAATACCATATTTTTATCAAATTGCCTGAGAAGTGTGCAGGAGGGGCGGGAGCATGGCTCCAGCACCATTTAATTACATTAATTAAAACTGGATGATACAAATAGATGTTGCCATGTTGGAATTGGGTATAAAACAGTGCTATTATTTAACTTATAAACGATACATGCTTTTTCCATATGGCATAACATGGAATATTTATAAATAATGTGCACTGGTTTAACACAATTATTTTTTTTTTAAATCTTTTTTTTTTGCGAGAATGAAAAATGTGTTACGTAAAACAACACTTGTGCAAATGACATACCACGGGAAATTACCATTCCTGCTATTTTCACAGGCCGGTAACAAACGTTGAAGTTTTGTATATATGTACATGTAACTTAGTACACAAATCTAATTACCGTAACAAACAAAAAATATTTCATCTGTAACTTGGTAAATAAATCAAATTAAGTTATTTAACAAACGTTGAACTTTACATACATAAATCAGTAAATAGATACATTTCACTCCCCTCCCCCATCCCCCACCAAACTCCCCTTTGTTTTTAACATGCTCCGCTGTCCCTGGTTCTCTCTAGTCTACTGAGGAGAATCGATCCTTGAACCTCACACGCTCTAAGCACTGAATTACGGTAGATCCTGCTCCACACACTTAATGTAACATAATAAACTTACATTTAATAATCATAAAACTAAATACAGCACCTATTAATTACACACTGGCACTGCACACTCAATTCCTGTTAGCTATGATGTGATTTATTTTCCACAATGTATAGAGTAATTGATGGAGGGAAAGTTGGAAGTTTATAGCACAGGACTGTATAAACAGCCCACCAGGTTGATCAAAGGGCTGGTTGGTGAGTGTTTAGATTTCTAAATTGATAGATAACCTGTTAGGAAGGATGAGAATCAGTGTGCTGCCACCCAACTCTGATCATCCAACACAAACAATCACACGCAACATGTTGCAGCAGCTGTTGTAGCCAGCATTTACATTAAAAAACATCTCTTCAGATGTTAATTTAAAAGTATGTAAGTAAGCATTCTGCGCCAATGTTTAGTAATTCTTGACCTTGCTGAGTCCATCCAATAAATTGAGAAGTATGCAAGCTCTTGGCATGTTAACAAGAAAGCCAAGAAACCATGTCATTAGGGTAATGAAAAAAAGTTTGGAATTTCGGAAAGCTCAAGATTGGTTAATGTGTTGAGAGTTGGTTAAAGCACACAGTGCCTGTCTGTCAGGATTGAGATCTAACAGAGAATGAGGTAGAGCAAACAAACCGGCAGCCAAGCCAGCAGACAGAAAGAAGTCTTCCAAAACATACCACAGGAATGTCCAAATGAAGGCCAGACGAGGTAAGGTGGCAGATCAGAATTAGTGTTCGTCATCGAAGAACCCTCAAAGTACTATCTATATACGATCTAAATGCTAATTACTATAGATCAGCAAGAAATCCTAACAGTTAAATGTCTCATTGATTGAAAAGCAATCTCCAAGCTCTACATCATGTATGTATCGTGGAGAATGTATGCAGGTTTGTGATGGTGGCTGGTCAAGTAGTAAAGTAAGACGTGTATATACTGTATAATACTTCATGCAAGATAGTGATCCAAGATGAAAAGGTTTGAACATATTAAAGTGAATATAAGCCAACGCAATGGAGTATCTATTTACTAGCGGAGGACATGAAGGGGTACATTTGCTGCAAAATTGCTGTACAGTCGATTCACCAGTGTGTGCTATGATCCGACAACCACACCCAGGCCATATTAACAATAAACTATTAAAAAAATATAATAATAAATAAAAATTATAATAATTTGTTTTTCATTCACGCCTGATGTGGTCCTACCAACTTTTATGTACAGAGGTATTTCCTACAATCCTTACGTCTCACATTACCAATATAAAATTTGGTAGGTTACGTATAAAACATTTAACCAATTTTAAGTACATAGTAACATAGTACTTTTATTGTCTAGAGTATTGTAAACGTTATCTAAAAATTGTTCAGAATGCATTGAATGTCCCTAGACACCCCTAGATAACTTGTACATTAAAAAACAAGTCTATGTGAGTTCTTGATTTAAGTAGAAGGTCATTAATAAATACCAAGAACCTTGTGGTACACCTGTCTTCACAATGGCAGGAACTGATTTAGAGCTGCCTATACACACATGCTGAAATCTCCTGTTCAGAATGCACCAAATGCCCTCTAGATATATTGTGCCTTCATTACTTCATTCAAATAATCAATACGTTCAGAATGCACCAAATAGCCCTTAGACAGCCTTAGATATCTTGTGTTTTTGGACATTTTACTAATATCCAAATATCTAGTTTAGAATGCCACAAATTCCCCCCAGACAGCTCTAGAATCCGGGCTAGATATCTTGTGCCCAAGTTTCTACTTTATTCAAACATCCTGGGAGCAGGATGTAGTACTGGTAGAGCATCCAAATTAGGTGCATGATGTCAAAGGATCAATCCTCCTCGAGAAGTTGACCATTTTGGTTGTTTTCAGTATTTATGCTAGAAGCTGCTTTGGTTTATTCTCTACTACTTGGTCCTTGTGCATGTCCTTGTGCATGTACTGTTATAACCTATACAATATATCAGACATGAGAAATGGGGCCAATGCAATTCTTAGTGGTAAACAAACAGAGAAAGAATTTCATCAGTTTCAAGTGCAATAAACCTATCGTTGAAAAATGACAAATAAAACACAGTTTTTTTTCTCTCCTATTTATGCAATTTCAAACCAGCAATTTTGATATTAATACAGCTGATAGATATGCTGACGTTTTCCACACTTAACAGTAAATAAATCTGCAGAACAACGTGTTATCTTCAGCAGTAAATTTAGCAATGGTTTGCAGACAAGACGAAATGTAAGTTTATCTGGAACCAGTTAGTGTTTGATAACAAGAACATGATTCCCAGCTAGGCAGTGTTTATGATACATAAAAACACGGTTTGTATCTATCCAGATCACTTAAATTGTTTTTCCATGCTAATCATTGCTTTTCTCTTTTTATGTTTTCCAAGACTGTGTTTACAGAAATTGCACGTTTTATCTTTGGTGCGCTCAGCAACATGGGTTATATATGCTAATTCCCTCTCACAGATGAACGTAAAGATAACACAACTGACATGTACATTAGGCCAAGTTAAAAAGTATTACATGTTTCTCATCTCGAGATTTAAAGGATAGAAGATTGTTTGCTTAATGACACCAATAGAGCACATTGATTAATGAATCATCACCTATCAGATGTCAAATTGACGTCATGTACTGCCTATCAATGGTGGAATGTCTCGTTGAATTTGCTCAGAGCTCTGTTACTGACAGCATAGAAATACTTATGATTTACCATTGCCAGGAGCATCATGATGTAATGTTCTAGCCGACTGTATAGAAATACTGATGACTTACTGATAGCCAAATGTTTAGAAATATTGGTGACTTGAACAATAATTGCTGTACAGTACAAAATGAAATCATAAAGAACGGTCAATTGGCATTGTTTTTTAATAACAACTGGTTTGGCCAATCAGTTATGGGGTTGGACTGTCAAGTGCCATGCGAATCGGTGCAGTAGGTGCAAATCCCAGTCACCTAGATATAATGTTTTTCTAGCTGATTGTCTAGAAATGCTTATGACTTACCAGGAGTGTCATGATGTAATGCTGTAGCTGACTGAAACTAAACATACTGAGATGACTTACTCTAACCATGAGCATCATGATAGCTAACTACATACAGAAATACTGATCACTTACTCTAACCACGAGCATCTGAATGATAGCTAACTACATACAGAAATACTGATCACTTACCATGGCCATGAGCGTCATGATATAATGTTCTAGTCCACTGCCATGGTAATCCCTCATGGAACTATCAGCAACTACAAGAGTCTCTACAAATCTCTTATGTGAGGATGATCTCTTCCTCCGTTTATGGAAAACTGAATTTTTAATATCACTTGAAGAATGTCTTTCATCGCGTTCACCCTTTAACCGGTGGTGTTTATAATTTTCTGAAATAACAAACAAATACATTTTAAATATCACAAGTTTTCATTTAATGACAAAAATTTATGAAAGCAAGAAAAGAAACGATTGTTCCCGCAATTTTCGCAGGACTAATAATACATATACATTAGTAAACAGTGTTTATTATTTATATCCAAAAACGTGGAAATAACACCAAAAGTTGGGCATTCTAGCAGAACTAGAAAAGGAACTAGGAACTAGCAGAAATTATTTAAATTTTAATGGGCACATTTATCTCTTAACAACAAGTGATTGTCATCCATAAAACCTTCCAACATTTAATTAAAAGTGAAATCACTGGCAGATGTAAACGGTGCCCCTGAAGGCATGAAAGTGCCGACTCAGTACTCCGACTCAGTACTACTGTAATACTGTAGTGCTCAGGTCAGTGTTGTAGAGTTTATGAATGAACTAGTATGGTATAGAGTTGCACCGAGTGACACAATCAGATGTCAACGTGGTGGGAGTGTGTGGTTGTATGTCACACTGTGAACCAGTCAACTCTGACACACACATGTATCCAGTGTCTCCCAACAAGGGCTACATAGTGCTACACTGTCACAGCGACTGCATTAACCTTGTCATACCTTCAAGATCAAACACCCATTCACATTGGCTTTCTCACAGTATAAACATAGTACTCAAAATTCAAAGGTTTCCTTTACAATAATAATGCTAATCTTTTGAGAAAAAAGTTTCTTAAAAACATAATTATTACAATGAATTATTTTATAAAGCCCAGTTTAGTCAAATTTGATAGAATCATTGCTCTTGTTGCATAGATGTATTAACACAATGTACATTAATAATTTTAAATCCTTCGCCTGTGGTTTCTAAAACTGTTTATAATATATTCATAAAATATACTTCTTTGAGAGGTTTGGAGATGGCAAGTTACCTTATATATTATCATGTACATGATAATTTAGTAGATGTTTCATACAGACCTTCCAAAATGTGATAGGTCTATTATTGTGTAACCAAAGTATTATATATGAATAGGTATTGTATATCTGTGAAAATAGAAATGCCAGTAATATGTTTAAATGCAAAATTCGGAGTAAAAAATAGTTACTGAAATGTTAGTGCTGAGATGGCGAGTATCTTTGTAAAACGTTTAAACAGACCTAAGCCGAGCATACAAAACGGCTCAGGTCGGGCAAGGTTTAAGTTCTGTCTTCATAACAAAGATCGCCTGCTGGAAGTGACTGGTCAGCAAGTAATGGTGTACGGTATTACGGTTGTTTGTACTGTCTAGTCTTCATAATCAGTGTGTGTGTGTTCACTAGGAGGGTCTTGATAAAGCCATCACTGTGTTATCTAGAGTTACAGTGGCCAGCATCAGACCCTGGCAGACAGACCTCTCCCTTACGTAACCAGCATCCGTCTGGCTGCGCTTGTCCAGCAGACCAACTCATTATGTAGGTAATGTTACATTGCCAAACATTTCATCTCCTCAGATTGTGTCTACTAGAAGAGAACTGTTACCAATCAACCAATAGCTGGCCAGCAAGCAATTATTGTTTGTAAACACTATCCTGGTCTCCGCAAGATAAGCTTCATTGCACATAATTAACCTATTTGATGTAACAAGATAAAAGATAACGTTTGTGTACCCACACCACTGGAGCACAGTGATTAACTAATCATCTGCTATTGGATGTTGAAACAGCCATTTTGACACATGTTCTCAGATGACGGCAGGGGCCACCAAATAGGATATGTTTTTTAATTAGCATCAAGGAATTTTCTGTGCGCATGATAGCACATACCACACAGCCTTTGACATACTAGTTGTAGACTATTCGTCGCAATAAAAAAAGCACAGTGAGTCCACTGAGGATGAATCAAGTGGATACCGCGCTAAAAGATCTTAGTCCTAGATACGTCAAATAAAATAACATCATTTTCAAATTATGCGGAACCCTTTACATGACAGTCCCAGGGGAGGCATTTTCACTTATCCTGCAGAGGAGGAAGCTTATGCATTGAAACACAGCTCTAAATTTCTTTAGTACAGGTTTTTTGTTTAGTTTTATAGTAATAAAATTATGAGATCGATTCTCCTCGGTGGACCCATTGAATTACTTCCATTTCAATCAGTGATCCACGACAGGTCAAATGGCTGTGGTGTGTGCTATATTGTATGTGCACTGGGGTAGTGCAAATAAGAGATCCCTTGCTGTTATTTTGAAAGAGTAGCTATTGTCTCGGCGAGTTTCCTCTGTGACCAAGTGTCGATATTTACTGTGCATTTCACATCCATTAACCGCTGATTAATAATCCATGTGTTCCAGTGGTGTTCTTTTTTACAAACAAACTTTATCTTTTATCATTGCTCAACATTATCTATAGATAGAAAATGAGTGTTTGAACACAAGGAGAAAATCTCAAATGAAATCTGTCTGGGATCTAGAAGCATTAACGGCTGAAAGCAGACATAAAGACAGGCAATCTACTGTAAGAGTATCCTACACTACATGTAGTTCGCGAGTAGCTTGTTGACCGCTTGCAAGCTGTACGTGTAAGCCAAGCTGATTACAGGTAGACTTCCTGCCTGGATGACCCACACTGACATATGTTGTTCCAGATGCCTCAATAACCGACCCATGCTTCTTCTCAGATTATCTTCTTGCCTGTGGTCTGAGCTCAATGCATTTGCCTTATTACTTTGACCTTTCTGGTAGACATTATCAGATCTGAGATGAAGACAAATTGAGGTTGTTTTCTGTTCTCCAGATAGGTGTTGGATTCCCAGCAAGCTTAGTTGATCTTAGTCCATTTAGCATTCCTTTTTCTCATAGAGCTGACATACTTTGATAAACAGTCAGTGGTGGGATGCAAAGCACATATCTTATAACCTATTTGTTAGCATGTGTTATATTAACTCACTAGAACAAGCATCGGCCTACTGCAATTCAACTGTAATGAGAGACCACTGCACACACACAGACTAGACATAGATCTTGGCAAAATACAGATAAAGTTTGTTTGTTTGTTTGTTAGTTTGTTTGTTTAAGAACAAACCAAACCATAATTAATTAATCATTGGCTATTGGATGTCAAGCATGTCTATATCGCTATTTCCACACACATGTATATATGCTCTAAAGTACACACTGGGAAAGCCAGTCAGTCACATGTCACATGGGATCTTCTACATTCAAATTGTCCAATAGACACTACATAGTAACATACCACATAATTTAATAAATCAGGGCATTGCATTGGGAATGGGAATTGGATCAAATATAACATTATTTTGCAGACAAATTTATTTTTGTAAGAACTTTTACATACATGTATATGGTTGCGCTCAGACAAAAAGTAATTTAATTTGAGAACAAGAGAACAACTTAAAACGAAAAAGTTGAAGGTAGGGTAGGTAATACAACTATTTTCACACAACTTGTCAACAAATTGAACAATCATTAGGCATGCCTGCAGCTATACAATATGTAATTTGTCTAAAAACATCTCTGCTTAAAATATAAGTGCTGGACAAAAAGATTATATTTGATATTTTATAGTGCCAGGCATCTCTGCGTAGTGATGGACATTGTTGCTGCGACCACCCAGTTGAATGTGATGGTGCAGACATAAAAAGATGAAAAACAATTTGTTTAACAACATCACTGGAACACATAGATTATTAATCAGCGGTTATTGGATGTCAAATGGACAGTTATATTGACACTTGATCACAGAGGAAACACGCTGCCACCACATATGCTACTCTTCTTTGAATAAAACAGCAAGAGATTTTTTATGTGCACTTTTCCAGACTCAAGTTGACACAGTTTTTTTTTCTATATTTAGAATTTGGACAATTTTCTCACATTATTTGAAGATGGAAGAGATTGTCACAAATGAAGAGAAATGAAATCCATCATATTTACATATAAGAGATAAAAACATCAATTACTGCCGATTGAAAGGCAAGCTCTGGAAGATAACCTGCCAATAACCAACCCGGGCCAGCACTGAATGACATTAGTTATCTCCTTCATTATTCAACATGTCTCGCTCACTTTTTACATTCTTTTTCTCACAGCAAATCATTTAATTATTTATTAGTCCCAAATGAGAAGAATTTTAATGGAAAATGTATTAATCCAATCAATACGGAGATGTTAGGACTGACCAAGCCACTTTTTACATTGTTTTTCTCACAGCAAATTGTTTAACTATTTATGAGTCCCAAATGAGAAGTACTTTAATGGCAAATGTATTAATCCAATCAATAATACGGAGATGTTAGAAGTGACAAAAATCATTAGGTTGATTGTTGGGTGGTGAGGAGTTTGTTTTGTTGTGTTCTCGTTAAGCTGGTGCTGGGCAAAGATTGGACATCTCGGACTCATTCGTCTTAAAGCTCCCTTTCATTTCAAGTGACAGTTTCGTAGAAATTAATCGGAGAACACAAAACAGCAGGACGTACAGCTAAAGTACATTAATAATCAATGATTGTATGAAATAGGAAAACTGGTCGTTTGTCTTTGTACTTTGATTATTGAGATTACACTAGGTTTCAAAGCACCACTAAATGGACCAAGCCGGTAATTTTATTTCAATATATTGATTGCCTTTAAGATATGTTTACACACATTTGTATGGAAGGTTTTGAAACAAAGTAGATTTTTCTCGACCGTCGGATAGAAATCGGTGTTTCTTCAGTACTGGTGAAAATAACGGTGTTAAACTTTATATAAATATTCTGTATTTTGTAAAAATTTATATCTGTACTATGATAGTAATGTTATCAATGATATATACATGAGATTTAAACAGACATAAAATATTTTGGCACGAGTGTATTACTAGAATATTGAGAAAAGTTGGAAGATATACTTAAATCCGAGGTTGAAAATGGTACATTGCAGATAGTGATATATATACTTTGCGTCAGATTTGATTTAATTCACAGATGAATGTCTCATTGCCACACCCCCACCCCACCACAATTTAGCAATGTCTGCTTTGAATTGTGGAACTGAACCTGAATACAGAATTGGAAAATATTTAATCCAATGATTTATTAGATAAATTAAAGTGAAGAAAAGATAAGTTAAATACAGCCACCTCACATAACATTAACACAGTTATTAGATACATTGAAGTGAAGGAAAGATAAGTTAAGTATAGCAATCTAACATAACATTAACACAGTGCTCTTTAACTGGTATAAAAAACAACATTAAATGTCTTAATTATCTGAAATGGGTAATAAGAGTGAGAGAAGTTTTGTGGCCGGAACACCTACACGTAAATGCGTGTTAACTGCCAGATCCATCAGCTCAAAGCCCATTAACAGGTAGACTGGGCCGCTAGTGTGTATGGTATCAACCTGACTACAACCAGTATCTTCACACTGGTGTGTGCTCCTTCAGACATCTCGGCCATCAGCTATCGGCAATCTTCACCACTAATCAGTCGGTTACACACGTACACGCCAATGCCACAGATTTACCAGCAACCTTTGCTTTAACCCTTCGTATCCAAGCTTTCTGCCACCGGCACAGTCGCTAACGCATTGGGCTTAATATTGGTAGGTAACGGGTTCGAATCCTATTCGTGGCATATTGGATTTTTAATCCCTGTACAGGCTTCAACCCAGAGCGAGTGCTCTGCACCGCAAGTCTCAAAGCGTGTGTGTACTTCCACCGACCAGCATCCACAACTGGTTTAACAAAATCTGTGGTATGTATTGTCCTGTCCGTGGGAAAGTGCATATAAAAGATATCTTGTTAATTATCAATTAGGAGTACCTTGAACCTTAATTGGATATAAGCAAGTAAATAGGTTATAACTAACTTCCTGGCAGACAATTGTCTGACCTGAAAACGAGATTTTAAAATTCAAAGAAATAAAGCGGATGATAAAAAAAAAAAGTTGGGTTTGTTTAAAACGACACTACTGGCTCACATTGATCAGCTATTGGATATCAAACACACGGTAATTCTGATACATGGTATCAGAACAAACTTGTAACATGTAGGTCTGTGCGTGGTGTGTAACACTACAATGGGAGGTCCCATGTTGATGTGACTTCATTCTGTGTAATATAAAACGTGAACACACCTGTAACACTACAATGGGAGGTCCCATGTTGATGTGACTTCATATCGTGTAATATAAAACGTGAACACACCTGTAACACTACAATGGGAGGTCCCATGTTGATGTTACTTCATACTGTGTAATATAAGACGTGAACACACCTGTAACACTACAATGGGAGGTCC
>JAULBR010034264.1:0-15238 GCA_032355825.1 Melanodrymia aurantiaca
TGACGTCCAATAACCGCTGATTTATAATCAATGTGTTTCTAGTGGCGTCGTTAAATAAAACAAACTTTACTTTCTTCTCAATAAGCTAATCAGTCTCAGCTCATTTGCAGGTTACTAGTGTTTGGATTAATTCTAATTGGCTATATTTTATGTACTACAACATAGCCATATACACTATTGCTTGTAGACTTTACCATGTATGATTTATATGTCAGCTCTATGCACTGATTTTTGTTCATTTACACCATATATTGAAACCCAAAAGCCGATGTCTTTTTTTGTGCTGGTGTGTCGTTAAACACCAATATAATAATAATAATAACATTCTACTTGGGTGTATAATCCTGAAGTTATGTGAAGGGAATGTATGTTATTAATTTATTAAATACATGTATATTATTGTTTAATGACTAAGCAGTGCGATAGTAAAAGCATCAGGTAATTACTGCATGATAACGAAATAGTGTGACAGCATAATTAAATTTTTTGTAATTTATTTTACAAATTTATAGGGAGTGAACAAAGATCGTTCTGTTTTGCTGATACTTGACCGGGGTTTTGACCCAATTGCACCTCTGTTGCATGAACTGACGTTCCAAGCCATGGCATATGACCTGTTGCCCATTGAAAATGATGTCTACAAGTAAGTAAATATCATAACATGAATTGAATCGCGTACAATTCATATAATGTAGATTTAATTACTGTTTTTTGAGTAAATAGCAGTTGTAATATCTCCAAAAATATATCCATATACTATACATGTATTTGTTTTCGTAACATACATGTTAGAGAAATTTGAAAAGCTGTAGATATAGTTTGTACTGTGATTGTCGTCTTGATTTCTCTCTTTCAAGATACTGTAATCTTTTATTTCAAGCTTAGACTAACTTATTGTAATACAAAATGTTTTTAAGGTCAGTTGTTTAATTCCAGATATGAAAACACAAGTGGTAATGATGTGACAGAGAAAGAAGTACTTCTCGATGAGAATGATGATCTCTGGGTAGAACTGCGGCACCAACATATTGCTGTTGTTTCTCAGTAAGTGTGCTGTGCAGAATATTTTTGTTATTTTTCATCCATCACGCAGGACATACATCAACATTTTCATTTTTATGCAAAATAGGCAATTTTCTATTTGTAGATCGATTGTTATTATTATTATGCATAGAAATTTGATCTAAGCATTAGTTTAAATTGTATAAGTTTGAAAAGTGTGAGCAATTGAAGGTTGACAAAATATGATACATAATTTCTTTTAACAACATGATGCTTGCTTTTGAATTTAACTAAGTATCTACCTAAAATAGGAAATATTCTTAATTTTCCTACTTTCTGCACAACTACACACGTTTAAATCACTAACACATACTTTATTTCATGTATACACAAATAAATTGAATAAAAGATGTGACCTATAAAAGACTATATTTTGTCTGGCCTACAGTTACTGATGCTCTTTTGTAGACAAGTAACTAAAAAACTGAAGCAGTTTGCAGATGATAAGAGAATCTCTACAGGCTCTAACGACAGAACGAACATTCGCGATCTCTCAACGATGCTAAAGAAGATGCCACAGTACCAGAAAGAATTGAGCAAATATGCCACTCATCTGCACTTAGCCGAGGACTGCATGCGGCAGTATCAGAAACACACCGACAAACTCTGCAAAGTAGAACAGGTGGACTCACTGTGTTTCATACAATTTTTAGTGTTTGTCTATTGCATTTAAATATCTATTTAGCTCAGCACTAGAGCATCTGCTTGAGGTGGATGAATCCTGAAGCGACTTTAAACTGCAAATCATTCATTGAGGTGGATGAGGTCAAAAGATCGATCCTCTTTGGTAGACTCATCAGTTTTTTTTCCCATTTCAAACTGGTCCATTACTGCTGACTCAATAGCTGTTGTATGCAATCCTGTCTGTTGAAAAGTTGTTATAAAGATCCCTTTCTATTAATCAGTAAATGTAGCCTACATGTATGTGGCGGCAGTTGATTTCTTCTGAGATTATTTGTCGAAGTAACCATGTGTTTGACTTCCAATAGGCAATACAGTGTCTATATTTACACATTCTGTATATGAGACTCCTTGTCCATTCCTTTTGTGATCATAGTCCAATTACAAGTACAAATGTGTTATTATCTAGATATGATGTCTTATTTTCAACTTTTGCATGGATTGGCCATGGCTGCAGTAGTTCAGTTTGGTGACTTTGTTCCTGCGGAGTATTTTATGGCAATTCTTCATGAAGTTAAGTTTAACCAGGCCTTTTACCAGTTCCTAAGATTACACTCAGTACTCTGTGACATCCCTCAGCACAGAGCTCTGTTAAGCATAGGACCAGACTATCGCCTTTGACTTCATCAAAATCACATTCACCTTTCTAGTACAATCAACCGGTAGAAAGGGGTGCTAGAAAAACTGTGTAGCACACGTACCCTAGATGGTAGGTAATACACCCATTTCATTGGTTAATTTGTCTCATTGCTTAGAAGGTAGATGGCCATTGCTAACTTTTACGTCATAATTTTTCGTATGCTGAATGAAGGAGTGATGTCACAAGACTAAAGCGTTTTGCTTTTTATACTAAAATTATAAGACTGATTATACTAGAAAATATTTCTGGCACTCGTCATTTTGTAGATGGTTTTTCTGAAGCTCGCTACATTGATTGATTTTCTTGAGACTCGTGTCAGAACAAATCAGAAACTATTAATCTATTCTACAGATGTGTCTGTTTCTATTCATCTTATTGAGTTATTGCCTATGTAGAATGTGTATTTAGATATCAAGATGAGGATATCTTTTTAAAAGGAAATATATTATGGGAATTTCTTTATCTTTGATTATAGAGCATGTGATGACACTTCACACTTTATTTAATCATATTTTATTTTACAGAATCTTGCTATGGGCACTGATGCTGAAGGAGAAAAAATCAAAGATCACATGCGAAACATAGTTCCCATTTTGTTGGATCAAAACATCACAGCCTATGACAAAATCCGTATCATACTGCTGTACATCATTCACAAAGGAGGTAGTCTCAACAGGGACTAATGGTGCCTGTTTTTACTTGAAACAATATATTATATTAATAACTACTTAGTTTTTGTGTTTTTCTTTTTACGGTTGACAGATTGCATTAACCAGTTTATGTAGCTTAAGAGTATGCTGTATTATAAAATATTTGATAAGAAATTGTTCTTAGAACAAAATAAATTCTAGAAAAACTTTTGTCTTGGTCATCCATTGTCATTTGGATAATATCCAATAGCCACTGATTATTAATCAATGTGCTCCAGTGGTGTTATTAAACAAACCAATTTTATCTTATTCTTAATCTAGTAATGTCGTTAAACCAACTTTTACTTTTATCTTTCATTGTGATTTTTGCAGGAATCTCTGAAGAAAATCTAGCAAAACTGGTGCAACACGCATCAATTCCTAATGAAGAAAAAGGCATAATCACAAACATGCAGAATTTGGGAGTGCCGATCATTCAAGATGTAAGTATTATTGTGTACAATGATTATATAGATTGTTCATGTTGTGCTTGGTATACATATTTTACAGAATTAATATTCTGCAATTGAGAGTTGTTGAATAATAGTAAGAATTAAAATAGAAATATTCATCAGTTGTTAATAGGCCCGGAGAGAATTATGCCAAAAGAACACTGGCAACGGTCAACATGACTGTGTCTCGGATGAGTTGTTATGGCCGTGAGATGATGGGTAAGGATGTAGCAGCTATAAGCCTTTGGAAGTAACAAAAACCAATGAGTCTTGACAAGTGTACTTCATCTATAATCAGTGATCTGCAAAAGGATTACAGTTTCTCGTTCTCTCTTTGGTTGTTTCCACATTTCCCTTATTCTTGTAGTCCAAAGTCAAATACAATAAGAGTTGTTTCCCTTCAGCAATAACATGCTTAATGTTAACTTTTTTTTTCATGTTTATTTGAATGTATTGCAATGATGTGCAAAATAAGGATATGTTAGTGTTTTGACTAATGTGAAGTCAAAGAATGCTTCGTTTTGTCTATTTGATCTCTTAGGCTGCCCCTTTGCCACTCTTATTGCCCTATACTTATTGTTTTGCTCTACCCACAGTGCCTACTGAATGTTATAACTTGTTATTGAAATACACTGAAAAAGCTTTGAATGAAACCTGCCAACTTCCAAGTCAAAACATTTGAATTTCACACAACTATTCGACACACGACAAAATGCAAACAAATTTATGCGACATGACAGAGCATTATAAAATGAAATCCCAAGTTTGCACCATATTAATCAGAACTAGAAATGACCTTTGTACATGCATCAATGCATGCTGATTTTTGTGTATGAATGTAATTTAAAACAGTGTATTGGGTGCATATTGCTATTTTCCAACTGCACGGTATATATCACGTTTGTGCATGTAGAAAACTAAATTTATGGTTCTAGTCCAGCATTTCCTGTTCCAGAAGCTACTTTCAGATTTATTATAAATATGTACAGAATTATTATAAATAAGTAAATGTGTAAGTAATAATCATGCTGTAATTATGACACGTGCATGTTTTAAACAGAAAGAGATTGAGCAGAAACATTGATTATAACTGGACATTCTTTGTCACGTTTTATTTTGCTCATTAACTCATGCTGAACGCTTGCATGACTAATTGACAAATAGTCAATACAGTCCACTTTTAACAAAAAACCACTAAGTATTACAGGGCTATATGTAGTTTATTACAGTTGGTGTGTACAAATATTTTCTGAGACCATCAAGTGAAATAATAAAGAATTTGATGAATGTTTGCAAACTTTGCATGAGTCCGTCATTTTACGAGTGATGTTTACAGTTTCAGCTGAGATCAACGGATTACGTGTATTGGTTTTATGCATGATGGCATTCTGAATCCAACACATCAGGGCAATGTTGAAACCACTGATAGCGTAACATAATAATATTACATCTATTGACGACTTGATTGTATACATATATTTTGTTGTACACATTTTAACATATATTTTTTTCTGTAATAAAACAATATGTTAGTGTATATAAAGTTATTAATGTATTGTTGCCTTGTTATTTACTTAATATTTATACATGACTATTATTATATACCGGTATACAGCACAATGAATTATTTTACAATTTGTCATTTCAATGTTCATTTGAAACACAGTCTTTTACTGTCAAGTTTTGGCCCCTTGGTCTACTTGTCAGTCTCTTTAATTTGAAAAGATGATGTACGAAACCTTAACTATAAACATATTTTTCAGGTAGCCACTTTTCTGGCTTGAACAAAACATATTTCTAGGCCTCTTAGAAACTACAGATCACAACCTATTGAAAAATATCCAAATTTTTTCGGATTACAAAACTATTTCTATAAAATCAGATCTTGCAAAACATCAGCTAATTGATTTTTAAAAACGAACCAGACATGTTATCTCTTTATAGTTTAAGGTGATAAATATTCAAAGAGATGCAATGCAATGGCAGCAATAATGTCAACAGAAGTATACCAGTAGTTCTAGCATGTAGTAATTGTTACAACATGGTATTTTTGTTAATTATTTTATGGTCGATAATGTTTTCCTAGAATTTGATGTTTTGTCACAGCATATAATCTAACATACAATGTGGGGCAGTTGTGGTCTTTTGAGTGTATTTTCAATTCAATGCCAAAATCTATAATGTAATTGTTCAACAGGTTGCCGAGTAAAGAAAAACCCCTGAACTTTCATTGTAGATTAAATAGAGGATATTATTCCCTAAGCATCTTGTGATATCATAATTTATCATTACGAGTTGATAAAAGTATAAAATCTGAGGCTTGCCGGGAATTTTATACTTTGATCAACAAGTGCAATTAAATTATGATATCACTAAACACGAGGGGGGGTATTCTTTTTATCATTCATTGTTATTCTATGTAATTAGGATACTTATTAACAGATATTTAATAGAAATAAACACTTGCAATATTTGATTCAAAGGCATGACGTCATAACATTTGTTTAAAACTGTCAGGTTTCTTAGTAACAAGTTTGAAAAACAATCTGTAGACCAATCAAGATTACATGTATGAGAAGTGATATCTCCGGAGGTCATCATTATCTCCTGCAAAAGTCTCTAATGGATGATAAATATAATATAATATAATATGCATTGCACTGGGAAATGTACAATTCACTTGGATCATCATAACATTTATGATAAATTACCTCGAATAAACAAACAAATAAGAAATACATGTACATAAATAATTGTACTTACTAAATCTAAATACATGTACATGTATTAATAATCCTTAATGTTCATGTTTTAAGATTTTTTTGTTTTGTTGCCAAATTCATGAAAAATAAACCGTAGAAAATGGTTTAGATTATACTCTGTGACATGCATACAAAATATTCTCATGTAATGAAGTTCAATTGATTGCTGTTACACATAAATACCAGGCAGGAGATTCTTCATCATTGAAGCTGAACCCGCTAAATTTAGTTACACTCTGCGGAGGGGTTTGTATTCTCTTGAAGCCAATACTAGTACATGTATACGTTTTGGGAGCAGCCTGTCTCTATCATACCACTCCCTGCTCTTTTTATTGTTGACTTTTTTTCAGTTATTTGTATATCATTTTTTAGTTAAATATACAGAATTGATATCTTGGTTGATTTGCAATTTCTACCAACAACACGACAAGATGTGCTGTGTTAATTGACTTAGTATATAATATTGTTTTGACAGGTAAAAGATATTAAATTAAACACCTTTAAGGCATACTGTCACAGCAGTAAATCGCCAAACAAGCTACGTGTAATAACTAAAAATATATACATTTGATTTGTTCGGACACATACCAGTACCATATTCAACCATAAATGTATTCTTATCCTACTCGTTAATATCTTAATAGATAATATGTCGGATGATGTTAATTTTTCGAGAACATTCATTATATGACAAAAATACATGTATCAACAAAAATATTGTCACAAATCATTATTTGTATACTGGTTGAGGGATATTGAATCACTCGCTGACAAATGTTCTGTCAGGGCTTTCTAAAATACGGTAGTCCTTTTAGCCAGGCTAGTGAACTGTGGACTCAGGATAGTATGTTTTATTTCATCCTGGTTAGTAAAAATAAAACGCAAGTAAAACATTTATTTTAACTGATTACCCTTTGTATACATTGAGGGGTGCAGCAGATTTAAGGTATGGAGTGGTTCCTTGTTTCGTTAAGCAATAATTTGTTTACTTAATCTACCAGGTTATTTTGTTGAGGTATTTTAAATATTATTGCCTTAAATATGGACTAGTGAAAATTTAATCATGGCTAGTGAATTTTGAAAACTGCTAACCCTTGTGCTAGCGGATTATTTAAAAATTCTAGAACCACTGGTTGTGTTGAGGTGTATATCTAACGTTCACTTTTCAGTTACGCTTTATTGAGAAAACTGACAGGACCTGGAATGTGCTGCCTGTCCCGCAATACCTATAGCTTGTATATATATATATCTACTGGGTGCTTCATTACGATTGTTTCAATATCATTCTGTTTACATCTCATCTCAACTTTTGCTTTAATTTTGTTTTGTTTTGACATTTATTTCTCAAATATGTGCTTTGTTACTGAGTTGGGGGTTCTTGCAGTTTTATTTAGTATCCTTTTTTTGTTTGTGGTAATTTGCTTCCTTAGTTAATGTGATGGTGAGATGCACCAGGTGATAGATAAATGTTTACTAATTAATTATTTAAAATTAAGTAAATAACTTAATTTTGTCAATTTATTAACAAATTATTTTCAATAAAATCATTAAAGTTATAAACTTAATTATCATGTAACGGTAAAAGTAAATTGTGGCTTAAATTATGACGATGATATACAATAACTTTTTACATTTAATGCTACTGATAAGACTAGTAATCTAATTAAATCAATCTTTTTAAATTCCTGATTTTCCTTTTAGATTTTGTGTATTTGTTTGTTTTTAATATTGTTGAAATTTTTTGCCCTTCTTCCTTCACGCTTTCTTACAAATTTAAAGGGTCATGGAAAAAACTATAGTCGTCTGTTACAAGACAGCTCTAGTTATGGCACGTTTGCCCAGGTGAGCTGACCTTTTCTACAACTAATAAAGGGTCATTTAGGTGTAGCGTTGTTTTGCATTTAACCCAGTAGTTTGTTTCTGTTCCTGATAGCCAGGAAGGCTGTTATTTGTTTAGACATCAACAGTGGGCACTTTTCTTTTGTATACACTTTTAGTTTTGTTGTAACATTGTTGAATTTGTTCTTCTGTTTTTTTATTTCAATTTTTGTTAAAAGCAGTAGCAGAGATGAGTGTAAACAGGACTGAGGACCTCATAATGTAAACCTTACATACATTAATATTGCTTTGAAATTGCATATATATACATTGTACTTGAATCCACCTTTCATGACAGTGTATAAAACAAGGTCATGTTTTTTTTTAATACTGTACAAGTGTATTTTGTATTTGTCCAAACCTTGCAGTATTGCATTGTCCAGAGATACAGCTAAGTATACATGATCACAAACATGATGATTTGCACCGAGTATTAAGGCCTGCACTTCACTTTTTTTAGTGGTCTCAAAATTGTGAGACCTGAACTTTCATACAAAAGTAGTGATCTCAAAACTTCGAGACCAAAATTTCATAGAAAAGTAGTGATCTCAAAACTTTATGGCCCGAAGTATTGTATTTAAATTATACTTTATCACTGTTAATTTATTTAATAATTGTCATACAGGGAATAACAACAACAAGAACAACATACGCACAGTAATAAAAGAATAAATACATGTAGTACTAATCAAACTAAAAATATAAATTGTCATCATTCAAGGAACACAAGTGAAGACCGTTTCCACTTGCCTTTTGTTATCTTATTTGTCAGAGGTGACCATTGAATGCATCTATGAATGTCGTAAATTATTTAATAAAAGGTCATAAAGCAGCAAAACTTTATGGTCGAGAGATCAGTGTTTTGCTTACTGATGTTCATTTTTATTTTACTGTATTTTTGACAATAATGTTTGCAAGTGCTAAAATTTGTTTTCTTTTTGATCTTTGTTTTCTATTTTATACCGTTATCTCATGCCATATAAGAAAACAAGTTTATAGCTAAATGTTGGCTATTTACAATGATAAACATCAGAATGCATATGAAGTCAGTCTTTCATAAAACATTCTGCATCAATTGCTATCTCTGTCCCTTAAGTAACACATAGTGATGAAATTAAATACTGTAGAATACGTACCTAGTAATCATTGTCTCACCATCATTGTTATTACACATGCAAAAAGAAAGTTTTTAATGGCACACCACTCTTTGTTTAATCGTCATTTATTAGGTCTAATGATGGTACATGAGAGAAGAAATTCCCTATGTTGGATTCGCACCAGCTATTGGGTGTAATACTGACACATGGGAGCACAAACCCATTTTTTCACATATAACTTATAAGCTAGTACTATTTTGGATTCTTAACAAAAAATCTTTTTATATACACTTTTCCACAGACAGGAAATCATACAAGACTGCTATGCAAATAGGTGCATCAGTATACAATCCTGGCATTATGCACTTTGTTTTACCGGTATTTATTTCATGTACTTACTATTCACGAATCTCTTGTTGGATTGGGGAAAATCTCAATTTAGGAACATTGACGTTTGCTTATGCAGTATATACTGCTAAAATGGACATTGCCCACGCAATCAACTTGTCTGTAATCATGTTATGTTACATAATAGTATATGAATTCAATACATGTACAATTATCCATAAATTTTGTTACTTGAAAGCATTCTACTGTTGTAGTTTCTACTTTGCAAAGTTAAACAAACAAAAATTTTAGCATAATTATATTGAGATGTGACTAATCCTAGTTCTTCATTAACTTCTGTATTCGCAAACAATGTGCACAATTATTTCCCTTTAACATTGTTCTTTCCTATGTATATACATGTCTATTTCCAGATTGTAATAATAGTTTTTACTGAGGATTTTAATTGTATCCAATTATCTGCATTTTTAAAAACAATTTCAACATTACTTTTTTATTTTTACTAATAATATTTATTTCACTAATAATCCTTTTTCAGAATATCTCTCGTCTCTGCTATTGAGATTATATTTATAATATGTTTTAAACTTTAGTCTTAATATTGGCATGGTAGCATGGTCAGACTTGCATGTCACCAACAATAGAGATCAAATATCCCTACGATACATGTCCGCTTATCAACATTATATTGGTGGTTTGGGGTCTATTTAGTTAAATACTTTCTAATGTTGGATAATGTAGTGATTAGAGAATGTTCTTTATCTTATTTCCCATTGCATGTTGTTAAGTAGTTACAAAATCAGATGAGTGTAGAATCTAAATCTTATATTTATTTTAAAATATTTGTTAAATGCATGTTATAAGTTTCAAGAAGGAATTGCTATTTTAAAATGTGCATTGTAATATAAGAACACATTACTTGTAAACACAAAGACCAGAGTGGCGATATAGTACCACGAAATTCCATGGTTTTATTATTGGTGTGAATGCTGCCTGTTCCATCATATCCCAGACATTGTCCCAGTATTTTTTTTATTGTCCACAACAATGAATATATTTCAAATTGCAAAAGCAAATGTATTGTTTTAGCTACAGTTACAGTAAATGTTCATGTTATCAATATAAAAAAGTTCAGTAATGTCTTAAAATAAATGTTGTTCAGTTTACTTAGGCGTTAAAAATATTTTAAACCTTAGGTTCAAGTAGTGCAGATCATTAGGTTTGTGTATCGGTTATGCAAATTAGTTTGGCATAAGCAATTTTTTCGTAAGTTTAAAAAAAAAAAAATGTTTTTTGAAGTTTGGATTTTCTTAGCTCAATCTACTTGTCAATTCCTACACATAATGTTATGTTGTGCATGTGGTCTTGAATTCTTGGTTCCATTCATTGTCTACTTTCTTGTTTCTCAAAACAATTACAAAATGCTGGTTATGCAAACTAAAACAGGTTATGCAAATTCTTTTAACGTTACTGGTAAGTTACTTTTTAAAGGTGCAATTACCCGGTAATGAAATATTTTATATACTTGCTTGTAAATAAACAATACTTTTATTTCGTTTTACTTTTATTAAATAGGTAGTTATGTTGTTCCCCATTTACTATTTATCATCTTAAAACTTAGATTGTATGTGACAAACTTTACAAGAAAAATAACGTTAAAAATCTGCCACCCTCCCTCCACAAGTTGGTTAATGCATGGAAGATATACCGGTAGACACTTTGTTGTGATGTCTGTTATGAAAGTGTCTTGTTTATGCTTACTTGTCTGAATAATTAATATCTCCAATAATAATTTTTCTATAGTATATATTAGAATTATCATTTGACAAACCTACTCGAAATTGTTATACTACAAATTACAGCAAGAGATCAGAAGTACTTGCCCTACAATAATTTGTAAGCACATTTGTTTCCCATCCTATAGGGATCCTTGGAATTAGATTCGCTCCCTTAAAGACCATCGCTCATGATGTTTCACGGCAAAAGTTTCCGCTCCACTGCATCTCTAGACTTCAGATAACAGCATGACCGTAAACAGTGTTACAACTTTTCAAAAGGCTATTTTTGGCGATCGCTGCATATTAAATTTTGTAAACAGAGCAATTTTACGTAAAATAATGACATTTTGACATTTCTGTTTGTAGTCATAATTATAATAAATGTATGCAATTATGTAGATAAACATAAACAGTGTTTTTGCTTGTTTATGATTATACGCAAATTAATTGTCTTGTGGCTGGCTCCATTGCTTTCGTCACGAGAAATGGTGAGCGATCGTCTTTAACCGGTGACACCAATGTCCAGTCATTCAACAGATTCCTGCAGATGCCTATACTGCTATAGCTTGTTATGCTATATTATATCCTTTTTCACAATCTCTTTTTAGGGAACCGAAACTGTTTAGTGGAGATTAGGAATATATACAAAATGATTATACATATGATATTGAATTAACGGTAGAAAAAGGTAACTGATATTAAATATAGATCAAGCATATGTATTTAAATCAAATCAAAAATACATGTTACGTGCCTATGAAATATATTGTCAGTCAGAGAGAACAAATCACCTGTTTAAAATGATCTAGTGGTAAAGTTGTATCGCGTTATTATTATAATATAATATTTTTCTAAACGTGTTGTTGTTTCGTTGCAGGGAGGTCGACGTAAGGCAGCCCAGCCGTACCAGCCATTCAACCGCAAGGAGCGGGCGTCTGAACACACATACCAGATGTCACGATACATCCCTTACATCAAAGATATTCTCGAGGTTTGTCTTCACATTGTTGTCCTGTTGTCATTCATTTCTATCAGTCTTCACATTTAACCATAGTTTTAAGGCCAAGATATGGTAGCCCTCAGTAAAGTGTTCGTCACTGTAAGCTAGGAGCAGGACACAGCTCAGCACAAGAGCGTTAGGTCCGCTTTCCATTAACGCGATTTCGCATATATGGAAAGGGTACACGGTAAATGCACTATATCGATAAACTCGCGTGCGAAATCGCGTTAATGGAAAGCGGGCCTTAGCCTGAGGTTTGAGAGGTCGAAGGATCAATCCTACTCAGTAGACCCTTCAGATTATTTCCCATTCCAACCAGTGATCCATGTCTTGTTCAACAAAGATGTGGCATATGCTATCCTCTGTGGAAAAGTGCAAATAAAAGACCCTTTGCTGTTATTCGGTATGGGTAGCCTATGCTGCAGCAGCAGTTTTTTCTGAGACCATGTGCCGACATATCCATCCGTTTGACATCCAATAATGATTGATTGTTATCAATGTGTTCTAGTGGTATTGTTAAACAAACTTTATCGTTTATCAATGTAACTGAATGCTATCATCATTTACAAAGTACATCCAGCCCCATCATAATAATGACATCAATAAACACTACAACAACTATGTCATTACATCACACTGTACACATAATAAACATATTTACATAAAAATACAACTAATTTTCAAAATAATGGCAAACATGCTTTAAAGGCCAATTTTATATATAACAGCCTGTCTAAATGGTTTTGAAGATAAGACTATTTGGAATACAAATGCATGTATATCAACCTGTAAATACAGGCCACTTGCACATAAAGGCCACTTTTTGTAGATCTTATAAGTGGCGATTATAGTGAGTTAGACTGTAATCACTTCCTTACTCTATACAATAATATACCATCTCAGACTAATATTGATAATAACCTTGAATATATATTTTATTTTTGTTCAAACAAAATTTTCAAAGATTTATTTTAATAACCTTGAATTTTAATAACTTTTTGTTTGTCCTTGGGTGCTTTAAATAAAATATCAGTTGTTGTTATCTTCAGCTTGGTGTGAATGAGAACCTGAATGCCAACCAGTTCCCCTATCTGTCTGGAGGTGCATCTCGAGCCGCTTACAACGCTGGAGCTCGCAGGTAGGCCACACGGTCAACGGAAACTTGATTATCACATAGTTTAGCCAGGTGAATTATTCACCATGACTGAAATCCAAATCTGATCTATATAAAAATATATTTTGTCAAAGAAAGGTAGATTTACAGTCCCTGAATGAGAGAAGAATTAACATAAGTTCATCCGGGAAAAACTATGATAGTAAAATTGATTGTATTGAAACGCACATAGGGGTAATTTCTTGTTTGAAAGGAGAAAAAACGTTCTGAACTTCATCTGTTGCTTATAGGAATGTTTGTTTTTTGTATCACTTATTTCTTATCACTGTAGTGATTTCATTTTTTTTTTCCTATATAATTTTAGATGTTCATCATTCAGTGATTTTTAATGTGTTTGATAAAACTTTGCACACAAATGATTGTGTACTTGCAATTTGTCTTGTAATAACACATTCACGTTATACAAACCAAATTTTTGTATGCTTTGATTTCCATTTTTGTCTTCGATCTCTTGTTTGAATTGCTTCTTATGTTTTAGCTCAAATGGAAAGCCAGAAAGGCCTGTCAGGTATTATATAAATAAACAAATTGCTCCAATTCCCAGCATCTGTAAAAGAGACTGCGATTAATCGGGATATTAACCTGCTGACACAGCATTCCTTTTCAATGTGACACCTAGCATTGTCGAGCTGCTTTGCTTTGATTACAAACAAGTTACGGCATGATAAACAACTTTGTTCTGTTGTATTTGTAAAACTTAGATATTAACACTAGAAAATAACAAACAATTCAAAGGGATGTTTAGATTTTAAGGAGCCGGATTTATCTGAGTGATTATTTGGGAGTTATTTTAGGTCAAGGGATTGAATTTCCTCAGTAGTCGTGTTTGGACTGTTGTGGGTTTCACAACTGATACACCAAAGACATAGATAAATGCTAATCTGTCTGTTAAAAAGTGCATATAAAAGGTTCGTTGATGCTAATATTAATAAAGAAGAGTAACCTATGTGGGAGAACAGGATTCAAAATCATTGCATTTTGACTCTTGTATTTAGGGGATAACCTTACTGTGTTTTGCGATTTGAAGATGTATATCGGGGGTTTTAATGTTGCAAATTTAGTTCTATTGGTGAGTTACCGGAGCCAATAAAACGGGAAATTTGCAATGGTAAAACCACAGATATACATGTATGTAGTCAAATCAGAAAACGGTATGGTGAACCCCATTCTAATTTCCACGGTTCTTTTATTATTATTATTTTTTAAATCTATCCATATTAATTTCTTTTATGAGCAAATGGGCTATAGCTAGCTGATGATGTCATTGTTAAATGGAACCAGGCAATTACATCATTGGGAAATAAAAACAGATTCTTAGCGTGACATTATAAATAATAACTTGGGGAATGTTACATTTCTTTTAGGATGTCTACATGTAGGTATGTACATACGTCTGTGTTTCAGTTGGGACAGTGTTTGATTTGATTGTTAATTTGTTAATTGATTTATGCTTAAATACTCTTATTACACTCCAGTGTAAGATATAGATCATGTCATAACAATACTCAATATCTAACTACAGTCAAACCTGCTTGAGCGGCCACCTATATTAAGCAGCCACCTGTCTTAAAGGGTCAACTTAATGTTCCACCAAATAATTAATTTTAGTGCATTATGACCTGTATTAAGCAGCCACCTGTCTTAAGAGGCCACGTTTTGTTACTCCCTTAGGTGGCT
>JAULBR010034371.1:0-15237 GCA_032355825.1 Melanodrymia aurantiaca
TTAAGCAGCCACCTGGCTTAAGAGGCCACTTTTTGTTACTCCCTTAGGTGGCTGCTGAAGACAGGTTTGACTGTACATGCATGTATGGCGGAATCAAGTCATCATGAGATGGAGAGGGGTTGGTGGGGGGTGGGGCAGTTTGGGGTAATAAGGGGAAAGAAGATGTGTTTAGTGTCACATGTAAATATTTTATGGTAGGTAGGCCTCTTTTTTTTTAACAAAATAATTTTATTCCATAAATATGAAATAAATCTGGAGCAAAGATCATCACTAAATAACATGTATATTAATAATAGGTGATAAAGGTAAGCAATGTAACACATTCCATTTGCTGTAAAATTATATACATATATTTTATTTTTATAAATATGTTTATAATAAACATAAATGTTATTTCAATTTTATAAATTTTTAGTTTTTTCAATTGTAGAAATAGAATATTTTGAGTAGTTGGTAAAATTATTGTAGGTAGGGTTACCCTAAACACACTTGGAGTGAGACGTAGCACAGTCGAAAATCATTCTCCTGAGGTTCAATGGGTCAAAGGATCGATTATCTTCAGTGGATCCATTGGGTTATTACCCAGTCCAATCAGTGATCGAAGACTGGTCCATCAAAGGCTATGATACATGTACATTGTAGGTGCTATCCTGTCTGTGAAAGTGCACATAAAAGACTCCATGCTGTTATTTGATAAGAGTAGCCTATATGGTGGCAGCAGGTTTCTACTGTGACCAAGTGTTGATATAACTGTGCATTTAATTGACATCCAATAACTGTTGATTAGTAATCAATGTGTTCCAGTCATGTCGTGAAGCAAATAAACACACTTCATTGCCACAGCTGTTACAAATCATCCATTAGCTAAAACAAATTCACACAATTCATAAAACATGATGTGAATACATATTTTAAGTAAGACAATAGTGTATATCATTTAATCAACATCCATAAATATATAATATTAACAATATATAACACTAACCGAAGAGGAAGAGGAAATTATATCGTTAAACTTTGACGTTATTGCATAGAGTAATAAATATATCAATGTGATATGTGCTTTTGTGATGAGAATAGTAATATGATAATGCTTTTATTAATCGAAGGCTATGAATATATTATAAGTTTTCAATATGGTAAGCCGTGAACATTTCGCATGCGTTTAATTTTCGCGTAGTTCACGCCCAATCTCAATTCGTGAAATATATAAGCACGCGTAATTTTAGCAAGAAGGTGATAGTCGTTTGCAAAATTTAAATGTCGCGAACATACGCTTAGAGGGATATTCATGGAAAAAAACATGTCGCAATATTAATACGGTCAAAATGCATTAAAAACTGCCATTGGGACTGTCTTTAGTGGTCGTAATCCGGAATAGCGGGGTGGTCTTAGTACCGGAACAGTTTTACTGTTAAATGATAAGGAAATATTCTGGTCTTTCAAAAAGTGGTCTTTATAGTGGGGTGGTCTTAGAACCGGGGTGGTCATTAGGCGGGGTTTCACTGTACTTTGTTCTTAGTCTTTATTCTAGTTTAAAACTGGTAGCTTTTGTCTTCTATAACTAAGTTGACAACATAAAAACAACATCAATAATTCATATTAATAGTTCTGGATCACTGGTTGAAATAGGGGGAAAAAACCAAGGAGGATTGATCCCCTTACGTATAGCACCTCAGTTAGTCGCTTTAGCTATGAGCTAAATCCGGCTCTTAAACAGAAGCTAAATATTACATGCATACATTGTATTGTAAACAGAATTGAAGCTGTAATAATATTTACAAATTAATACTTTTTTCTCCTTTTATTTAATCAAATTGTCATCACAAAGCAATTACATATATTTCACAATAAACTTTTATAGAGTATATTTGCATCCTTCAGTAGTAATCCAATCTGGCAAAGAGTTTTTTATTACCAAAAAAAATGTTTCGATATAATTGGATTATTTTTGTAATGTGTTATTCTATCCATTTTTTTATTGAGGAGAACATTACATTCTGCAGAAATGTCACCTGCTGAGTGGGTTGTGCTGATACCAGAACATTATTGTTCCGTTTTACACATGAGTTTGACTTTTTCCGCCTTAAGTGTAATCTTTTCATCTAGCTCTCACCTTCGTCCATCGCATGTTCAATTGTTATCACATTTCAAAGCGATTTTATTGAAATCTAGACAACCAGCCGATCCCATAAAATATTATTAAGTAACCACCTGTCTTAATGGATGACAGATGTATCTCAGTGCAAGAGCATCTGCCTGTGGTGATTAAAGTCAGGGGATCGATCCTCCTCAGTGGATCTGTTAGGTTATTTCTTGATTCAACTAGTGATGCATGATTGGTATATCAAAGGCTGTGATGTTTGCTATCCTGTCTGGAAAAGTTTACGTAAAAGATCCCTTGTTGCTAATTAGTAAGAGTAACCTTTGTGGAGGCAGAGGGTTTTTTCTGAGATCACATGTAAACATAACTGTGTTTGACATACAATAGACAATTATTATAGAATTTTTATAATTTGAACAGATCACTGTCCTAAATTTTGGTACATGGTGCATATCCATAAACTATATGATGAATGAAGAGAAAATTAGTCTCTAAAATTTATTGAATTCACACCTTTTTTTTTACTAATAGGTAAACAGTTTGACTGACTTATTAGTTGATTTCTAAAAAAAAATATTTTGCCAAATGAAAATAAGGGATAATCTTTTGCTTTCACTGTTCTTAATGGCTTCCTCTGATCTGTTTAAACCTGTTACAAAAACCTAATGTCAAATTACTCCAACTGGCAATATTCTTCACTTTTCCTGTCAGTCTTCATATGTTTTGGAACCCGTGGGATAGGCTTAGCAACATAGGAAGTGATGATCTGAAATTGCTTGCGGACCATGAAAATTAATGGCCCAGCGTACATAACACTTGACTCAATGCTGTGACCTTTTTGTGTGCAGTTATAATATTTGAATTAAATTTCTCTGGGAACAGTAAGTTGGGCTCTTTTTTACAGTAGCCATCCTGTGACATACCTTTTTTTTATATCAACAAATATAAAACATATAAAATAAAGTTGTTTAACGACACCGAAGTGCATTTGTTGTTTAGTTGTATTTTCCACTACATGATGGGGCACTACATTTTCCATACTGATTGATAAAGATAAAGTTTGTTTAATGACACCACTGGAACACATAGATTATAAATACGCGGTTATTGGATGTCGGACGCATGGTTATATTGATGCATGGTCACAGAGGAAACCCGCTGTGGCTGCTACAGGGGCTACTCTTACCGAAAAACAGCAAGGGGTCTTTTATGTGTCCTAGCCTATAGACAGGATAGCACACACCATGGAATTTGATAAACCAGTCGTGTATCACTGGCTGTCCATACTGATTGAGGCATTCTTTGTAGATGTAAAGATCTCGTCACCATCAGTAAACCTTAATAAATTAATCTTATAGCAGGATCCTGTATCCTTTCTATACAGGTGCCAAGATGTCAGTTTACTTGAATCTTTTGTGTGCTATTGTATTGAGCATTCAATTGACATTCATTGATCTATTATTTCCTATTATTTCCTGTTCCAACCAATGTTCCATGACTGGGTGTATCAATTGAAAATACTTTCCAGGCTAAACATTTATACTAGGATAATTATATTATTTACTGGTTGATGCATTTTGATTGAATGAACCAAATTATTAATCATGCATGAAAATTTTGATGAAATAGATTTACATTTAATGTATTCCATGTACATGTACTAAGTGCCTGGGCACTTAAACATTCCGAAAAGTGACGTTTATTAGATATCGCATATATAATTTTAAATCTGACAAAACTATTATGCTTAACATCAATCTATATCAAAGTAAATTTCTTGGGCTGCCATATTTTCTGTAAAGTTTAGATTAGTACATGTAATTGTTATAAATTGTGTAATTACGAAAGGTAGATTGCCCGGTTAGTATCCTCTGAGTTCCCTTGTCCAGTCTCACAACCTCAATATTCAACACGCCACACCACGCCATCACTGCCTACTGATGATTCATATGTTTTCACAATCCATGACAAAATCATTCTCTAAACAATTGCATGATTGTTAGCATATCAATGGTGAAGCATAATTATGTAAAAGATCTCTTGCTGCTTAATTAAAACGAGCATGTGTGTCAGTAGTGGATTTTTGCTAGTTATTATGTGAATGTCACACATGACGTAACATTTAACAATGTTATAGGTGTCATATATATATAATTATACGTTCCTTTATTGATTGTCACAATTCGTCCGTTGTCAATGTTGAGAAGGAAACATTCCATTCTTTCATGGATCATATCCGAAATCAATATAGATTCCATTGATGAAAGTCAGAAACGTAAAAAGTTAAAACATTAAACAAAGACAGTAATTGGTTGAAATACATTCAATACAGTGCAATAAAACATTTATCTTAACAATTCACAAGATTCCGGTTGTTCATAATGAAGTATACTTTTCACATCGCTGTCGAGTGTTTGAACCAGAACGTACCAAATGGGGTATGGAGAGATTAAAAGTTAAAGTGCTCAGTTACACTGTGAATGGAGCGTTGTTTTGCATCCTCCCAGTTATGTTATATATAATAACACTTAGCATTATTTAATAAGGTGAGTGAACTCGGTGACTGTCATGCCCACTGGAGGGTTCACAACTAAGCTGCATTAGCAAACACACCTAATCGGTGATAAGGATTATTTTCTGTGTCTACAACGTATAGTCTGTACTTGTTCTTCACCACTATATACCCAAGGGTGGGGCTCTGATGGTTGGCTATTTGTGGTTTGTTAGAATGGAATCGTTAAACGATCGAGAGTGATTCTCACGCAGCCATGTATATTTGATGGGATGATTGTATATTTTCAAACTATGTGGGGGTTATGGGAGTAAACTTAGTTAATCCATTATGGTTGCTTGCAAGCGGCGATGGTAAATCCAATCTCTTCCTGATTATGTGTCTCGGCTCCATGCTTAACTAGCCGGTATCGCTTTATTGATACTTTTATGTCCAAGTTTATCTCAATCATCGATTGAAATAAAAACTAATGGCGACTAAAATACATACAATACATTGTAGTTACCGATTTTTTATAATGGTGAAGTTGTAAATAGTCCTGTAGTTCAAATATATAGTGACATACAAGGGTTATTAAACATGTTATTTATGGACAGGTGGTCTTATTATACATTTTGACTTAAATATCTTTGGTGTTTTGTATAGACAGGTGGCCTTTATATATTGGTGGTGTTCTTTACAGACAGGTGGTCTTTATATACAGGTTGAAATAAATATCTGAAGTGTTCTTCATGGACAGGTGATTATTACCTGTATCCTGTTTGGCAAACAATAACCTGTCTGGTGAATCAAGTACATTTTAATAACCATTATAAAGTCTTTTCTTGCAACACAGTACACATTTTGTACATACAGTGTTGCAAAAGAAAAATTAATCTGCTGTCCTTACCATCATGATGTTAAATAAAACATTATTTTGAACAAATGGTTTTATATATAGATATATAATTTAATGTTAATGAACCAATCAATTATTTTTGAACATTATTATTGTAATTTCCAAAGGAAACAATAGATTTATTGACTGAAATAATTTTATCACTCATTTTGACAAAACAGACTAATGAGCACAATCCTTAAGAACATCTTTGCACAAACATTACTAGTAGTGTCTCACACTGAAGGTATAATAAGAAACCAAAAAATCAAAAACTGGTGCAGTGGATGCAAAACAATTTAATGGATTTGTTTGGCTGACCAGCAGATACATGTAACGGTGCATGGGTGAGGTGTGTTGGGCAGAAGTTTCACTCAGAAAAGTTTTGAAAATTTGTGCTAAAAAATGGTACCTCTAATACAATTTTGTTGGTAGATCAGGAAACATTTTACCTGTGTGGGTGGGATGGGTGTGGGGAAGACTTTAGAACAGGGATGGGTGGGGTGGGGGTCTGTGGCATATAATATAAATATTCAAAATATATTATATAAATGTTTCAAAAAATCTTTTTAGTAAGATAATAAAATTCCTGTATACATTGTATGAGTGCTGTACTTTAGACAACTTGTTTTGGATCTTTTCACAAAAGTCAATTTTCTTGTGCATAAAATTAACAAAGAAAATCAAGAGTGAAACCAGAGTGAAACCAGACTGAAGTGATAAACTTTTCTTTTTTCATCCTTCGTTAACTGTACATAGTTGAGTAGCAGGCAGCACAGCTGTCATTTATCTGTGTTTATTCAAGCTTCAAAGCAACATCTATATAAAATATACTATCTGTATAAAATACTGCCAGTCAGTGTGAAGCCACCATGGAGAAACAGGGAGCAAGCTAATAAAACTCACCAACTAAAACAAATGTTGGCTATCAAATATACTTTCTCAAAGCAGTCAGCCATTTTTTTGTGTAGCAAATGTGAAACATCATGAAGTAAAAACTATTTAGAATTAATTTATGGTGGTTTTATTATCTTCTCTGCATGTTTGTATATGTAAACTAATGTACTGAATAAACCATTTACTGACTTGTCTTTATAAAATGGACACTTATTTATATAAAATCTATTAATTCTAAAGTTTTGCAATAGATTTCTTTGATAATAGTTAAAAAAGCTTTTAACTTTGAATACTGTTGTTTTTGTAGATAACTTGAAAATATATTTGTAATTAAATTAATATTAAAAATCTAAATTCCATAATGTACACAAATTACGTTATGAAGAACAATGAAAATTTTAATGGTAGGCCCTTTAATATACCTGGAGAAAATACATCTTCCTTGACACGATCACTTAATTACCTACAGCACATTTAATTAAAAATTAAAATTAAAAAATTTATGTTGAGTTCTTATCTTGTGTCTAAATCACTTTTTATGTCTGTATACTGGGTTAAAACATTTTAAGCCATGAAAAAACGTTCAATTTTGTTTTTCATGAAGTAGTTTTTTTTTAATAAACAACGTGTATAAAGCGTAGATACAAACACTTAAAGTTTGATATGGCAAAGACTTATTGAACCATTCAAGCGGTCAAAACCGTTCACGAGGTGAATACATGTGGGTTTTCACACATTTCTTATCTGTTGACTGTTTGAGATTCATATCAGTTCCATCGACAACACCGGGTAAAAACTTCAAGGTATTAAAACGTCTTTTGTTGTTGAGTCACGGGGGTTTATTAACATTTTAATACCCCTACCCATTCTAATCTACAGGATAAATCTACAGGATATATTGGAATCACTGGCAGGTGACGTCTGACATATCTGGTAATCCAATCTCACCCATTAAAAGATGATATAGCAGATATGTCTGCACTGTCTTATAGTTGGTAGTATTTAAGTAATACGTAGACCTGTAGTACTTACCGGTACCCATTTCATTAGTTGACACTAATTTTCTGTAAAATTTAAATCATGCAATTTTCACAATCAGGAAATGTATTCTGCAAATATAGACTTTTCCACATTTATTAAGTTTATGTCCCACATGAACCAATTTTAGTCACTCACTAAGGCCCGTTAATACAGGGTAGTTCATTTAATATCCTGTATATAACAAGGAGCACATAGTTGTTTAAGTCATAATATAATTATTATTGATATACAGTGTATCTGGCAAAAATTTCACCTATTTAATAATTGTTTCTTTTTCTTTTTCAGGTAAGTATCAAAGTTTTGTGAAGATTTGACTAAGAACAACTATTGGTTTGATGTACATGTATGTATTCACCGTTATTTATATACATGTATATAGCATTCACTATTTTTACCTACACACAAATAACCATGAAATCACCCGTATCTTAATTGGTCCATCCATTTGTCAGTTGTGTCTGTCCATCAGTCCCTCCATCCATCCATCCATCCATCCATCCATCCATCCATCCATCCATCCATCGATTAAGAAAGATTTCAAACCTGCAATCGGTCACATTGTAATGTATACACGCACAGTGTTTGTCTTAGATATAACATTTATGACAGTCAGTGTGACTCATCTAGTTTAAAAACGGGGAGTCAGCAGGAGTAAATTAGGAAGCATCCATTCACCATCAAATATTTACAGCCCAATCATCCTTCAGCAAACCCAAACAAACCAACATAACCAAGCAGTATACTATTACTATTAACTGTATCATAAATACATGTAATTATGTATTAGTTTGATCAATATGATATGGATCAATCAAAAGGCAAATCCTATATTAACCTTTTCGAAACTCACTGGCTAACCAGTCTCCATAGCACAGTGGTTAATGCATGAGGTTTAAGACTGATAGGTACTGAGTTCGAATCCCATTTTTGGCATATAGTTTTTAAACCCAAAGCAATGCTCAATGGATAAGTGTACTTCAACTTACATCGACCAGTGTCCACAACTAATTTAATAAAGGCCATGGTATGTAAAGTCCTGTCTGAGAAAGTGCATATAAAAGATCCCTTGCTATGCAAAAAGAGTAGTAGGTTTCCTCTATCATACATGTACTATAACACTAACTTCTGTCCTGAACAGGCAGTTGAATAAGTTGAATATAAGCACTTAAATAAATTGTAACTAACTAACTCTGACTAACAACGCCACATTAATCATATGAAATTAATTATGTATATTATGTATATGATGTTATAACAACAACAAAACATTGGTAGCAGATGTAGTTGAATCATTATACGTAATCTTTTTTCTTATTTATATGTAAATTGAACAGTAGCCATCGCGAAGTAGATTAATAGAATCTATCGCCATTGTTAGATAGAGATAAGGCAATTCCAACCTAAGGAAGAAAATGTTTTATAAACCTTGGTCTTTGCAAACAAATATTTGCTCCCACAGGTTGGAATTGCCTTATTTAAATACTGAACAAAATGGTGATTGATTCTATTTCTTGCTTTTTTAGCTACAACAACAAAACAATTGTAAACAAACGTCTGCTCAATATTGACCTATTCATAAACACGGCGCCTTCTAACTCAATTAATCTTATATGGAAAAATATAATCCTGACACTGCCTAGACATAAACATGTAATAACCTCAAAATATAAATTTGAAAGTCTTAGTTTGTTAAAATATTGAAGTTTAAAAATAATATAGCATGCATTTGAAACTTGGTGAATACATAATATAATTATGAAAACAAAATCCTAAATAACATGACGTCATCAATATTCAGGGCATCTGATGTCATTTTTATTTTTACCCTTGCAAGTTTAAGCTTGGTTGTGTATCCAGGTAGATTCTTGCGGATAGTAAATCATCTAGATCTGAGGGCTGAATAGAATTTTCCAGCCCCAGTTAAAAATTTGATCCAGTGGGCAAGATAAAAGAAATATTACTATACATGTACTGTATGTCAGGACAAAAGCAAAAAAAGATGGAGCAAAAGAAAAGGGAATAAGTACTTTCCGGTATGGAGCACAGGATCATTGAAGCAGGAGATGGGACAAGGCGGGCTTTGTAACAACTACTATCATAACCGAAACCACCAGGCAGTGTCACCCGTTAACACCGATAGCGCGCACAATTGCATCCAGATTGATGTTACTGATATAATTTCATCTAAGGATGATGAATCGGTCACAATCTATTGAGAACTTAGTATGGGTTTTTTTTTTCTTTTTTTTTTCTCTTTCTTACTTTTTATATGTCCAAATATTGATTATATGTAATTGACCTTCGTTAAATTAATTGTTTGTCTTCATGTAGTTAAATATTATATTTATACATTTCTTCTATATCACTCTTTGTACAAATGTACATATGTATCTGGATGTCATGTAAATAAAAATGAGAACACTTTGAAAAAAAACAATTTGTATATAAATGTACATGTAAATATTTTATTTTACAATTTAAAATGTTTTCGCTTTTATAGCCTATTTTATGTGATTTATCAGTAACCAGTATGCTATCATTGTAAATTCTTTCCTATGGGCATGAAGCACAGTATGATTTGTAAACGAATTGTTGGATATGAAAACATTGTATCAGCAGATGTTTTTCGATTAACTTTGCTGTCCCTTTACTTATGTACTGCGTATCACTTGTAACAGCATGACAAACTGCCTGCTGGCTTGTGTAATTCTACACTAACTGTCATAACCGGGCTTTTGTGTTTGTCTCGGTCTGTCATGGCACTGAATAATTAACTAGATGTAATTGCCTCAGCTAGCCACTGCGTGGGGTACCCACTGTCTCACTGGCAAACTGAAAATGACATCAGTCCTGTTACCGTGGGTCTTGAAAAGCAAAAAAATTGTTAATTAACTTAGGGGAAAATTGCCCATTTCGCTTGGAGCAAGGTTGGTAAACTTCCTTTGCTTGTTGGATGTTAGTTTAATAGGGGTCATCGTCCAAAGAATGTACGATGGGTGGGAGTGGGGGTGATGATGGGGAGGAGAGGAGTAGTTGTCATGAACGACTTTTATAAGTTGTAAGCAAACATTAATATTTTATGGTGAATAAAACCTCAAAACATTTCTGTAGATATTATTCATTCATAAACAAGCAATGAAGGCAGCATTTTGAAGTATCCATCCAACATATCCCAAAATCCTTTGCACCATACATACTGGATGGAGACAAGCTGTCAAAAAGTGTTTTGAAAATGGCTGTCACACCTTACATTACGATTGGTTTTAGGTGCCTTATCTACTGAAGGTTTCAATACTCTGCCTTGGGTATGGTCCGCCATCAAAGACTGGAACCAAATGCAAAGACTGCAATTACCCAAGGCTGCCACACCTTGCTTGTACATGCATGGTGGTAAATGAAAGGATGACGGCAGTGTAAACAATGTTGAAAGGTGCTCTGTGTGCAGTCTCTTCTTCCCAACAACATATCAACTTCAAAAACCGCAGAAAGGGACTGCACACAAGCTTAAAAAGCAAGTTCTACTAAAGACTATCGAGATTGTTATTATACTGCTGGCATCATTAAATATCTCCGCTAGCCTAACCTAAACTTCAACAAACCATCCGGAACAAATTGCGAATCTGTCCTCTGTCACACACTGTCCACTCCTGCTGGTCAAACAAGACCACTTGACTGGTAATTGTAATTATAACGACTGGTATCTAAGATAAACTAACACGTCTACAGACAATACAATCACAGCTGGGTGCCCATTCCGCTAGCTCAGGAGCAGTGACAGTGCAGGAAGTGAGTAGGTATGGGTTGAGGAGTGCACAGGAGACTGGTACATTCAACATGTCCAGATGTTTGTCAACAAACTAATCCTCTTTAAAAACAGGGATGCCAAACAGTTTTAAGCGATGTTATTAACAGGGGTTGAAATTTTATTTTAACCTAAGTAATAAATGAGTCATTATTTCATCATCACCATCATCATTATCTTCATCATTAACATCATCATTTTTATTGCATCATCATCATCATCATCATCATCATTCCAGTGTGCACCTTGTGTTGAATAAGGAACAAACAAAAGTCTTTCATTCTGATCGTTTTTTAATTTTCGCATACCGGTAGCTTCTCCCCATCTACATGTATGTATTTCACCCAAAGAGTATTTCTCTTTTTCCATCATTCACCTCCAAGTGTTTTTGGGAAGTCCTGTTTTACCATTAAGTTACCTAAACATTACTCATGTTTTAAAAGTTGATACTTCAAATAAGATAACCTTTTAATAAAAATTTGTTTAAATAGCCTTTTATAGGAATAGGAGGTTGGACTGTAAAAATTGCTGTTGAGTGTAATTGCCCTGGGTTTGCACCTGGATGGGATTTCAATGCTGATCATCAGCTGCCAGTATTTGCAGGAGCAGATCCAAAATCATCCAAGAATTATTTTACGATAGGCCTTTTCAGTGGACCTGTTGGGTTATTCCTCGTTCCTACCATTCATCTATGACTGGTACATCAAAGGTTGGGGTGTTTGATATCACCTATATAGTAGGAGCAGGTTTCTTTTGACACCATTTGGTGATATAACTGTGTATTTGAAATCCAATAGCTAATAATTAAATAATAATCAATGTTCTCCAATGGTGTCGTTAAACAAACCATCTTTTGGAAACTATTTTAGACTGTGAGTCAAGTTTAATACAAAGGGCACATTGGACCCACTTACATGTGTTTCAAGAACACTAGTTGCATGACACTTTCCTATTTATAATGTGGTAATGGAAAAAGGACATACCTCCTGTTAGTATGCTCTGCCATCAAAAGCTGGAACCCAATATCACAGCTTTACCCAATTGTGGTACACGTATGTGAGTACATGTACACTATATATTGCCACATCATAAATCCATACACTTTGATCACAAAGCCCACCACATATTGGATGTATGTTATTATTTATTATCATTGACATAATATTACACATATTTTATCACCACTGCATAAGAATGATAAAAAAATTGACAACACTTTTTTTTGTACCCAAGAACGTAGATAAATCTTGTCAGTAATGTCAATAACATGACTAATTATTACAACATAAAACCTGAGATAAGTAATAAAAATAGGTATTTATTACTCAAATTCTGTATTTGGACGTACACAGTTGAATCTTGTTATTGATCCCTATCTGAGATGCAGGTAATATATTTGTTCAATAACAAGCGGGTTGGACGGATAACAGCAGGTTCGACAACAGCGTGGCTTGCACTGTCTTCGTGTGCATGACAAGTTTACGACTAGCGTACTGCCCAGCACATGAAACCATTCAATACAGCCGTAATAACAGGACAAGAAGCAGTAAAATGTAAATCATTATAGTCTTCGTATTGTCACAAGATTAAGTCTCGTTAGCAAGAGTGCGTCCATCTTCTTGAAAGCTGTCTTGTTTTGAGAGAGTATAAATCATAGTCGTTTGCCGTGCTGGGCAGTAATTAGAGAGATACATTCCAGTAAGAGGAAGTGCTATCATTTCTCAAAATGTAGATGACAATTTTCATGCAGTTACATCCTGTCATTTGTAGACAGTCGGCAGAAGATACAGTTCATTATATGCAATTCTTTTTTTTTCATCTTGGTACCTTTTTAAAGAAAATTGGTGTGGAATTTCATCAGTAAAACCTCATAACTTGGACAATTCTTCTGCAGTTACATCCTGTTATTTGTAGGAAGTCAGCAAAAGATACAGTTCATTATGCAATTCTTTTTTATTTCAGTAGGTATCTTTTTTTAAGAAAATTGGTGTGGAATTTCATCAGTAAAAGCTTAAAACTGGAAAATTTGTCTGCAGTTATATCCTGTTGTTTATACATGCATGCACACAGTTAGCAGAAGATACAGTTTATTAAGTAATTCTTTTTTTTCAGTGGGTTACACCTTTTTAAGAAAATTAGTGGGGAATTTCATCAGTGAAAGCTTAAAACTGGGAAAGATTTTGTGCTGAAATATTATCAATATATCAATTTAGTGTCTGAAAAAAAGTTGTAATGGGAATGCAGGAAGCTGGTTAGCCCCAAATTGAATGCGGGATTAATCTATTTTTATTTCAACCTTTAACAGCTTTATATTTTTATCCGAAACTGAATGCTGGATTCGTCTATCTTTTTATTTGAACATTTAAATTCTATTTATTTGTATCGGTAGATGTGGAAATGTACAATTTTGAATTACATTTTTTTGTTCTGTTGCCAATATCCAACAATAAATCTTGATATATTTATTTGTATACAAAACATAAATTGTTACTTATTTAATAAAAACTTGGCTTTCGGAGTGGAGTTGTCTGATTGAATAAATATACACTTTTAGCTACAGATTCCCTTTAAAATGTTAAGTGCAAATCCTGTCAATGTATACATGTACAATATTGTTATTGCAAGATACACAAGTGCGATCTAGCTCAGTGGTTAGTGTCTGACTAAGGTGCATGAGGTCAAACAATCAATACTCCTCAGTAGACTTATTACAACCTTTTGATTTTTCACATTCCAACCAGAGCTCCACTACTGGTACATTGTAGGTACGTGTTATCATGTCTGTGGAAAGTTGTATATAGCTAGTGTGGTGGCAGCAGGTTCCTTTTTAAACCATGTGTCAACATAACTACTGCATGGTATACATAATTGCTCTCACTCACAAACATTTCCACCAAGCATTTCTGTTCTGCTGCATCTACAGACAATTGCACAGACCTTAGAATTGTTAGAACTTTTTAATTGCGTATTTTGGTGAGGTATTTGTATGATGCTTAACAGGCAATTTTACGTAAATTTTCACCAAAATGGTGAGTGATTCTCTTTAATCAATGTGTTCCAGTGGTGTCATTAATGTAACATAAATGTGTACTAGTGCGTAAGCCTATCAGTTGCAACTTATTTATGAGGTGATCAAAGCTATATTTTCTTTTATTGCTTGTTTATTTTTAAATTTACAATATAATCCTCTCCTTGCATTATCTTGATGGCCGACTCAATGTGTTGGCATGCCTTTCTATTTGATCTCAGACAGAATGTTATTTATCACCAATTGTAAAAATGACAGTCAATATTAAGTAGGTACATATATTTTTTCTATGTCCAGATACCTGTAATACATAGTTTAGTACTATTAAATTGTGATTCCTGAATTAATGGGTTTTTCACCTGTCAAATACTATTAGTTTTTGTTAATGGATTTTTGTTGCTGGTGTGTTTCTTTGATTAGTGGTTAAAACATAATTAATGTTTCATAACGTGTACTGCCAAAATTAACGATGTTTCAATAATGTTAGAAATAATGGAGTATGATTAGCTCAGTGGTTAGAGCATCAGTCAAAGGATCAATCTTCATCAGTAGACATTTTGTGTTTTCCCATTCCAAACAATCGTCCATGGGTGGTATATTGAAGCCTTTGCTGCTAATGGGAAAAATGTAATCTGTTAGATGATAGCAGGCTGTTTTCTGAAATCATGTGTCAAAATCACCATGATTAATTAATCAAAGTGCTGCAGCGATGTAGTTAAATAAATTGGAAAATAGAAGAATGGACATTAAAAAAAAGGAGAACATATTTTGTTTGATAAAAATGTAATCTTGTTTGGCATCTTAAGCATAAAAAACAATTTATTAAATTAATTAGTTAATTATTAAAATATATATACATGTATATATATATAGAGGATATTAAACGAGCTACCCCGTAATATCAAGTTTACGTCCCAAGTGAAATCATTTTCATTTGTCACGAGCTTTAGCGAGTGACTAAAATGAAAATTATTTC
>JAULBR010034482.1:0-15230 GCA_032355825.1 Melanodrymia aurantiaca
TCCCATAGACAGGATAGCACACACCACGGAATTTGATAAACCAGTCCTGTATCACTGGCTAGAAACAGGAAAACATTACAATTCAAAGTTCATTATTTAACTAGGTGTTCTATACAAGTCAAAGTTCATGATTTAACTAGGTGTTTTGTACAAGTCAAAGTTCATGATTTAACTAGGTTTTCTGTACGAGTCAAGGTTCATGATTTAACTAGGTATTATGTATGTGTCAAAGTTCATGATTTAACTAGGTGTTCTGTAAGTGTCAAAGTTCATGTTTTAACTAGGTGTTCTATACAAGTCAAATTTCTTGATTTAACATAGATATTCTGTAAAAGTTCCAGCAAAGTTTTTAATTTTGTATTATCCACATTAGCTAGAAATAATCCTAGATAAAGTCTAAGTAAAACACGCTTTTAAATTAAGCACGCACGAGGTGAATCAATTAAGCGAAATATGCATATATCTGCTTATTAATCGTCACGTTCTGTTTCGGTTTTTGAGACGGCGTCTGCAATTCGTCTGTGAAATTGTACAAATATACAAACTATATACTAACTATGTTCTGTCTTCAAACGTTAGGTGGGTGGATCCCAATTCTTATAGTTTGGGGGGGGGGGTGGTAAGGGAGCCTGCTCTACTGCTATGTCTATGTAAATGCTGCCTATAGAACTCCGCGCCTCCGAACTCCAAACACATAAAGGTTTGAAACCCTAGCACGAGCGATCCTGCCTTACGTTCAATAAGGCAAGCGCTCTGGAACTATGTGACTGGTACCGATCGTGTACTATCACATCACATCCATTTAATGTAGATGCAAATATCGGTGTCAAAACGTTTTGTGTCGGGAGCAGAACGCCACGCTATTGAACGCAAGGCTATTATCACCTACATATAGTTCACAGATTCTGGCATTAATTTTAGATTTCATACACACATTAAGACAAGGCTACATTTGGCAGTTTCAGTATTATGTACATGTAATATTGTATGGAATTTCAATATCTTTCTAATTCTTCCATACTTCATCATTTGAACATATAACATAATTTCATTGCCAAGGGAGTGATTTGTGCGACCATACTTCTGTAATTTACCTTAGTTTGCTCAGAGCTGCGTGTATAATTAATGAGCTGTGCAGTTTAATAAGCTGTTGTGATTATCACAGTGTTGCTGTTCCCAAGCGTGTAATGTTAAATAGATGAAATGATTCATTATCCTTGCATTTTATCTACCCTAAGAGAGTCATCTACATAATGTACATTAATATCAGCGGATTGTTATTAATCTGTCTTGTTCATCCTGTTATTAGGTGGAAACATATGTTTGTGGAAAAGAATATTTTTGTTTGTATTCAAACAGAAAAAAAAACAGCGTTTATACACAGGGTGCAATTTGTTTTTAAAATTGTGATTAGCAGTTTTTCCTACTGTATGGAGAATGGAAAATCAATTGAAAGATTTTGCATCACTTTTTGCAATACGAACCCGGTCATTTTGCAGCTTGAGACATGTACAGCATGTATATCTTGCAAATGTAAATTAATTACAGTGATGCAAATATCATAGTGTTTGAAAACTTACTGTCTTGACTACATGTATAACATGTATAACTTGCAAATGTAAATTAATTACGGTGATGCAAATATCATACTGTTTGAAAACTTACTGTCTTGACTACATGTATAACATGTATAACTTGCAAATGTAAATTAATTACGGTGATGCAATTATCATACTGTTTGAAAACTTACTATCTTGACTACATGTATTTACGTGTACCGGTACATGTAGAACGGTACAACCGTCTTGGTCACCAAGTCAATTAACGACTATCAATATTATTATTATTATATTTTTTTTTTTAAAAACTTTTATTAACCCAGAAAATTTGGCCCTAAAATTACCTTACAAATGATATGCAACATACATGTAACTAGTGATACACATGTACATGTATTTACATATAATGATATGTCAAACAATAACAATAGAAGCATGGATATATGTATAATAATAGAGTATGAAGATCAATGTGTCCCAAGAATCATTTGTCGGAAAAATCCTTCTAGTCTGGCTATTAACATGGTATAAGAGACTTAGAGGTACTAATACGGTAGTTGTTTTGAGTCTTTATTAGCTCTCAGAAGACATGTTGACCATAGGATCAAGTAATGAGATTTCAGAATACCGGCATAATATCTGCCAGACGTTATTATACTGATAGTGAAAGAATGCAAGCTGCAGCCTTATTCCTGTCAGACTCGTACAAGTTTATCATTACTTAAAGGGTTATACATTTCTTCATGCTCTTCCATCCTTAGTACTCAATTATCACAGGAATTTATTAAGTATTTATTATATGGCCAAAACATGCAATATCAGCACTCGAAAAGCAGAAAATGTTGTCACAGCACTTGATTGTTGTTGCAAACTAATTTTGGCATGGCATTGCGTTGACAATTTTAAATAAAATATCGATACAAATGGTATTAATGGTATTATATTGAATGGTATTATTAAGAATACTGCACTCGATTATCAGAAATTGGCAGTTCGATTCAGAGTGGAATGGACGACATTAAATTAGTTTTGTTTGTGGCCACAGTAACTATGTGTACATGTAGAGGGTAATTTAAAGACGATCGCTCACCATTTCTCGTGACGTAAGGAATGGAGCCAGCCACAAGACAATTCATTTGCGTATAAACATTATAACAAGTGAAAAAACACTGTCCTTGTTCATCTACATAATTGCATACATTTATTATATGACTACAAACAACAACATTACGTTAAATTGCCCCGTTTACAATAATTATGCATCGATTGCCAAAAATAGCTTTTGAAAAGTTGTTACACTTTTAAGGTCACGCTATTATCTGGAGTGCAGCGAAGCGAAGCCCAACGTTATTTTGTGCAGACAGAGCTCCATGCCTCTTGTCACGTGGTGCCTATTTTCCCGCGGCGTGAGCGTTTCTGTTTAAGTGCGGCTAGTGGTGGGTGTGGTTGGTGGGCCCACTAAACAAAACCCAAATCGGTTTTATTTTACCTAGAAGCTACAAGAGCGACACATAACCCATGTGGTAGGGGTGTCTGCACTAATTACACATATGCAACTTAAGAAGATGATTTCTGGTGAGGAGGTCACTTAAGAACAACACTAATTAGTGCTAATTACCCTTCTATTTTACCTAAAAGCTACAACAGGGAAATGACTTACAAAATGTAGAAGAAGATGGTCCCCTGATCAAGAAACAACTACTTAAGAAAAGAATATGTGGTGGTAAGGTCACTTAAGAAGAGGCCAAAGGTCATGGAACTGTGATTTTTACACTTAATTAATGCTTAATTAGAAAATGCCACATGATACACAAATGATACAAACATGAAACTTGTATCAGATGAGCATGAAGTGAGATACATTGCAAAAAGCAAAACAATTTTCAACTCCTACCATTTGATTTGACCTCAATCAACAAAAACTAAAATAAATGTACCCCTTTGATGCCCCAGACTAATTACACTGTGTAATATGGCTGTTGTATGTTTTAGGTAAAATAAAATCCACCTAGCTCTCGGACTATTACATTCTAGGTTGTAATAAAGGAGGCATTAATTTATACACACTATAGGCTTACTGATTGCCGACACCATTGTCTTGTTCCATTCCGTGCACCACTGTTAGCTAATTTGTTACTCTATATGCATATGAATATTATCCGTATTTCTAACTAATCTGGCCAATAAGTTTAGCTTTATTTTTTTTGGCAACAGACTGTGTTTATATAATTATGCGTATAATTGAATGAAAAAATTAACTGACTTGAGCTTTCTAATATTAAATCTTCCCTTTATGCATAGCAACATTCCATCTGCTCAAGCACATGGAGCCTACATAATTTATCACCACTCCGAGATATTTGATGTGATGTTCATTTTTAAGTATAACGCTAGATACCCTTAGAACTGCCCCAGTTGTTTTATCAGTCAGTATTTATTATATCATTCGTGTAGGCTACTGGCGAAGACGCTCAAAGCGTGATGTCTCATTCAATACCATACCTTGACCTTTTTCATCTTTTCGGTGAAAACAGCAGACAAAACAATATGGCTGTACTTACCACGGGTGCGAACACCAGGTATCATCTCTGCAATTTGTGAGTACATGCCATCTAACTTTGTCGTAATATATATCCTTTCGAATATTTTGTCGTTTAGATGGCGGGGTTTCCTGAAAGTACTGATCGGTGCTTTCTATAGGTATAATGTTCAGCTCGTTAATAAATTGCATCACCGGCCTGTAGGTATGCAATAGTCACTATGTGTGTGCGTGCGTGCGTGTGCGTGCGTGTGTGTGCGTGCGTGTGTCTGTGTGCGTGTGTCTGTGCGTGCGTGCGTGTGTGTGTGCATGCGTGCGTGTGTGTGTCTGTGTGTGTGTGTGCGCGTGTATGTGTGTGCGTGCGTGCGTGTGTGTGTGTGTGTGTGTGCGTTGTTATAAATAACACAAATAACAAAATTCACTTTGGATACGCTATTCCATTTATTCACTAAGTATATTTCAATATGGACTTGTCCAAAAATAACTTACAATACTGAGTAATAATAATAGACTCGTAAATCGCACAAACTATTAATGACGTGTTACAATAACATTCACACTATTCAGCAAGTACAGAAAACGTAACGTATTCTTATTTCACATCTACATGTATATTCATTCCGGCTGGCATGTTTTATATAATATTAAACACCATAACGTCGCCATCTCACAATACTACTACAGTACTGTAGTTGGCCATCTCACAATACGTACTACTGTAGTTAACCATCCCATAATATTACTACTGTATTTAAAAATAGAGGGCAATAATAACAACATATTACACGTATAGTAATTTATACATACATGTAGTTCATCACACCGGTAGAACTAAAACATTCTGTAAGCTCACCGTAAATTGGAAAGTCATAATAAGAGAGACGTATTTCGCTAATCCGGACGCCATTTGTAAAATCAGTTGGGCCGACTGTTATATATGTGTATGGGCCTGTGCCAAGGGTTGGACATATTAAAGACAAATTCTTTAAATACCGAGTTATACCCCATGAATATTGCTTTATGTCTATTGGGTTTAATAGCAAACCGCTTAAATATGCATGACTTATATCAAGGATGACGATAAAAATCCTATATAATGGATAAGATTCAAGTGAAAAAAGAGGTTCTTTTCGTAGATCTAATTGTAGGCTGTTGCATTACCTAAACTATAATTATAACACACACGAGTCATTTGTACCAGGTTCGTCCGTATATTGTAAAAGAAACCACGTGATAAACTACGTCACAATTTGTGCGACTCTAAACGAAGATGTTACGTTGATAACTCAGATTACACACAACACTCCATAATTATGTTCTATATATCAAGAGAATATGCACCAGTAATGAACACAAACCGGGTATATCATACTGTCACAAAAATGCTATTGGCAAATGGGATCATGTGATGATTTCATGTGTCTACAAAAGCGTGAGATCAGTTTGTATTTTGAACAAACATGGCGATAAATATAGCAATGGCTTAGAAGAAAATCACGGGTTCAAACACAATATATTATAACAATGGCCAAGGAATAGAAAACATTTTTGATAATTATACTTTTCTTGCCCGAGATTACCTTCTCCTCGCGGTTTTTGTATTGTGAATTGACCGGAAATGAAGTCAATTGTATTGCTTGTCTTGATTTGATTCACTTTTTGCTTTCTGTAATTTACTGTGGTAAAAGTACAGACGCTACAAAGCGTCGAGGATTAAAATTAATCATAACGATGGCAACAGGACGTCACTAATGATTGGTGCTGACAGCAATGACGTATACGGGAAATTATCCAAATTCGTCCACAATGTGTTAATTTTGAAAGTGGGTCGATCAATTTAACATCTTCGACCAATGAAAAATTAGTTAATAAAACAATAAATTAAGAAACTGATGAGTAAAGGAGATCGAAGAATATAATTAATAGATCATGAAACAGAAGAGGAAGACGAAAATCCGTTGAAGGTGAAAGTAATACCCAGATTGGCCTATATTAAATTGATATATTTAAATATCACATGAAACATCACTTTATCAAATTGAGAAGTCATAAGGTTTTCATCGCCATATATATATAGTTTGTTACGATTGAATAAAAACACCGTTTTTAAAAAGATTGATAAAATTACAGGAACCTCGACAATAACAAATCTATTATCATGATATTGATAACTATAATATGGCAAGACGTGCTTAGACAAGTAATCACATTGATACATGTACACATACGACAAGAGGTTCCTAAAATGTAAGAAAGGCGAAAAGACAACCCTATCCCATATATAAAAATGCAACATAGTAAGATAATACTATAGTATAAGTGACGTGCAAGGAAACGACGAAGCGAATCGCACACTCATGGTTATAAGGTACATGATGTACATGTAATTACATTATAAACTATACATATAATGTTCAACAAATTGATCAAGTTTGATGTACAATATAATAATTAAGTATTGTTGCAACTCAATTATTATGTATACAGTATCACAATAATTTCAAGAATTCAATGACATAATAATAATAATCTCAAACATCGTAAGATAATGACGTACAACATAATTAATATTCAAGTATAGTGTATGATAATATAGATTTAACGTATCACAATATTAAGCAAGCATTGTTGTAATAATTGTATATAACGCCATGAAGCACAATACCACGCCAAAACTTGCAACTTTATCACGACGTAGAACATAACACATTTAAAGTATTGTAACATAATTAAACTATAATATAATATAGTAAGTGAAGAATAGTTGTAACTGAATTATACGGTCAACATCAGTATTGAGTATTACTTAATACATGTATATTATTTGTGGGACAAACAAACAATACACCGGCAGTGGCGGATCTAGGAAAAAAATAAGGGGGGTGGCTGGATTGGGATGGAGTGAACTTTCAGTCCACCCAAATTTGCGGGTGGCGGTGCGTATAGATATTAGGTGGAACTAAATTTATATCGTTGGTACCGAAGGGCACTAGAGGTCTAGGGGGTCGGGGGCATGCTCCCCCGGAAAATTTTACAATGTAGATGCTCAGAGAATCATTCTGGAGCTATTTCTGATGGGTTTTTAATATTTTATTTCAGGTATTTTGAGGTCGTATAGCGCGAACATTTTTTGATAAGACTTCGTAGTTTGTGAGTCGACAAAATAGCGCGCATTTACATGATAGACTAGTTCTCAATTGAACATACCCATAACGATGGCTTGTAATATTATTCGTGTGACACATATAAATGTCCATCAGTAGAGCGACTACGAGTAAATTCGTAAAATTAGTTAAATATGTTTGGAAAGAACAGTAAACAAAAATTTGCCCAGGAAGGGAGGGGGTGGCTAGCCACCCTATTCACCCCCCCCCCCCCTGGATCCGCCACTGACCGGTATGATGGTAAGTAAAGAACCGAGTAAACTACACTACAACAATGATCGTATTCAAGTCAGTGGCCTTTCTCAGCTATATCCAATCATACAGGCAGGCAGTCATGGGCGTGTCAATCATACCGACAGGAAATTTAGTTAGGGGGTTTTTTTCAGGAAAAAATAATATTTTTTAATGTTTTAATAAAACTTAATATTTTCTCTTTTTTTTCTCAGAAAGAATCGTCCGTCACATTTACGAATAATACTGAATGATGAGGGTAACGGAATTGGCCGAGGTGTCCCGAATGAGCCGCTTAATGGCCACTAGTCCAGGTATATAATATATATAATACCTTCCAACAGATGCCGAGTCGAATTAAAATAAGTATGGGTGTCACAAAGATATGAAAGGTAAAACTATATATCATAACCAAAGGCGATAAGCACTTCAGTCATTGTGCTTCACATAGTTTAATAATGATTAATATTACTAACATTTTGTCATCCACAAAATTTGCTCTATCATCATTCAAAACTATTTCATAATAATTATGTTTATTGCTTTCAAGATGTTTTCTTTCAGTATTGGTGCGAAATGCTTAAAAAGACTAAAAGCTTAACCAGACGACAATCAGATTATCATATCACTGGTGGGTACTTAGACACATGGCTTCAGTAATACACTTTCAGATCTTTGCTCGATCACCATGCAGAATGTTCAGCACGCAATGTATTTCACATGATGACCAATCCATGGAGAAAACAAACAGTTATATTCGCCAATTCTCTTTATTTTGTATACTAGTATTTTAACTTAGATCTAATTATTATTGTAGTATGCATGTACGGGCATGGCGAAAATGTCAATAGGGCCCAGTCACGCTATTATAAAGGGCGCTATACCAAAATGCAAAAATATATTTCTTTAACTCACAATGATTGAGCAATGCATGTTGCATACCACGAAGTCCCTACATATGACGTCTGCAAAGCTATACATGTATATCTAAATAGCGTGAACAGATTAGTTCAGTCTTGTCTTGATAATCGTTTTCATAATAAATAGCAAACCGGCAAATAGAAAGAGATCACAATTCCTCCACAAGATCTGACAAGAAATCAATTTTCACTGTCTATAACAAAATGGCGGCTATTCCGACATAATATATTAATTCACAAAAACAATTTTCAAACAGTGTAAGCAAAATGCTGCAGTGTTGATTAGTCTTGAAACAAATGGAAAATGTATGAAATGTAGAACAATTAATAACATAAATACAATACTAGCTAGTATTATATTATCATACAAAGTATTAATTCTATGGTATCATAGCTGAAATGTGACAAAATAAAAAAATACTAAATGAAAATGCGATATTAAATATGGTCTGACAAAAACAAATGTTTTCAATTACATAACGAAAAAAAAGGATGTAGGTCCAAACAAAAATGTATTTTGTAAAATTCTTTGTTAGGTAAAAAGAAAATTCCACCCAGATGCTCTCAAAAAACTATCCGAAAAGAGATTAGGGTGGGCAAGTTTATTTAGAAAAATGTTATTGATCATGTCAAATGGATTGCACAAAGTTACAGGCAGAGCCTATATACAAGTGCTCTCACACGGCCATAAATGTCAATGCGTTTCACAATCCAAACAATGTTAGGAAGTGGGGTAGGTGGTAAAAGCCAAGTTCGGATTAATTTCCCCGTAAACACATTAACCCACAGTTGATCATGTTTTATGTTAGCATTAGAAGGGGAAGGAAGGGGTCAAATCCAATCCTAACTTTGTTCGGATTGTGAAACACGTTAACATGTATGCACCGTCACTAAAATAAGGGTCGACAGGTTAAACTTAGGGTCCGTTGGGTAACCGGAAACAAACACTTGTTTGGTTATGCGGCTTATACATGCGTAATGAGAAACTTTCTAGAAGTTCAAGTTGATAAGAGAGATCAGAACGGAAGTCATTAAACTTTCAGACTAGCCTCTACTTGGAGTTCAATCAGATCCACCAATCGTAGCCTACCTTTACATTCACCGCGGTAGATACGATTTATTTCAGTATTGCAGGCTTTAAAGGGAACGTCGATCCGCTCCACAAGCACTTTGGAAATGAGATAATCCAAAGCACACATTTTTCTGTTTGTATTTTCCAAGGGATGCTTGATCTCCAGCTCATCGTTTGATTCAATCTTCTGATCATCTTCATCGATACTTGTTTGCTTTGCGCCGGACTGCCACATGGATGACATGCTCATTGCAGTCGCTAGAAATGGGCTAGATTCACGAATGAAAGACGGTGTTGCTGTTTTTGTTGAAGCAGTTGTTGTGAGCACGTTTTCACGTTTTGGCATACAATCACTAGAATTGTTTTCAAACTGTTGCGTTTTCTCATATTTTGCCCATTCAGGTTTGTTTGTCTCGTCAAGAAGCCAATTTTGGCAGCCATTTTTATCCGACTGATCACAAATCTTTTTGCCACCTGCGGATTCACGTTCGTCATTGTCATTTGCGCCAAATTGCAATATGTTGGTAGGAAATTGCCGTTTCAGGGGTGCGCGATACTGGTTATAACAAACACCAGTAACAGGCGACCAAAGAGCATTCTCTACTTGTTTTGGGTGACACGCATCCTGCTTTGCAACATCAACTGAATATTTAACTGAATTTAACACAGGGTGTCCTTCACTCGGCTGGGAATCTATTTGGCTGTAACTTGCACCAGTTTCCTCGTTATACGCCACTGCATTTGGACTAGAATACCGTATATGTTGCTGCTCACTGGGCAAACTGTCTTCAACCAAGGACTCGGCAGCTTGAGGGGTAGGAGCTTTGTCCAGAGAAGCACGTTTTGAGTTGGAACCAGCCCTGCTATACTGTCGTATAGGGTCTGTTTCATAATACTTGCCAGTATCCATGCAGAAAAAGGTGGCTTTTTCGTCATCGCGACGATTCATGGGTCTGTAGCTTTTGTTTACACTGCTACTTTCACTGAAAGACGATGGATATTCACGTCTGTTGAGTCCTCTTGGAGACGCTGAGCTACGATAATATGGAGCTTCTCTTGGGGAAGATTCTCGCTCATGGTGGACACTGTTATACTCTCTTTCAATGGCAGACGCGATGGATTGTTGCATATCGTATTTCATATTCCTTGTGGATTGGTAGGATGATGCTAGTGTTATTTGGGATCCAGAGCTGGAACAGGGTGAAATAGATTCCCGGATAAAACTAGCTTGAGCTATAGAGCTGCATGTTAAAGGTGACAATTCTCGTTGTACATGAGATCTTGCATTGTTCTCTACATCGGGCGAGTCTCGTTTGTACAGAGATGGAGACGGCGACGACTTTTTAGAATACTCTGAGTGAATAGTATTCCAAATTTCTTTGGCTATTACACCGGATGGCACATCAGCTTCAAATCCTGGAGGTTCTTTCCATTTAGAAGCATCAAGAGAAGATACTTGATCTGGTGGATCGGAAACGCTAGGATCATTTTGCACTTCACTTCCGGCTTGAAGGCATACACATGATTTGATGAGACACATAGGATTGTCATTGCTGTGCTGTCGCTTCTGTGGACTAGTGTTCACCTTCATGCTCAAATCAAGTGGCTCCTCAGAGTCCCACACATTATTGTAAGATTCCATAAAACGATTGCACTTGCCCTGGGAGAAAGTTTCCTTCAGTACGTCTGATCAGTGTGGTGATCTGTAAATAAAAGAACAACTGTAAGTATAAGTTGGTGAAAACTAGATGGAAAAAAAAAGTAAAGTAACCATTACTCAGTTCTGAAAAGAAATTCACTTGTACAACGCAGAGTCGAAGTGACAAAACAACAAAAGCAGATGCTAACACCTAGAGGCTTCGTGATATTATTATTATAAGAATGACGTCATGCGCATTCATATTTTCCCAGTGTTAGATCAATAATACAACGTAAAACCATTAAAATGAGTTTTCAATGTACCGCAATAAAACGTCTAAATAAGGTAATGAATAGAATAGAATATTAAACTCTCTATACAATGTACATGTATTATCAAGTTCAATTAAGTCCCTGTTGAATAATTTTCATTTTAGTTACTAGCTAGAGCTCGTGACAAATGAAAGTGATTTCACTAGAGACTTAAACTGGACAATACATGGTAGCTCATTTACTAAACTCTACGAATGTCACTGGAGGCCAGATTGAGAGGGGAAACATCTGGGTTAAACCCTAGATCTATAAGTCATAACCGTCGGCGTGAACGATCAGCCAGCCAGCCAGCCAGCCGGTCAGGTGACGGGCATGTTAGACAGATCTATCCATTTTAACGTCAACGGAAGATCGCTGATTCAGTAAAGTATAAAATCTAAATGTATTAATTAATATACTGTTAATGTCAAGTTATTGCTCGCTTGTTTATCTTATATTAAACATAAATTTTCAGTAACTGCCTTTTTGCGCACACGCGGTCTAAGAAAAGAGTTTAGACGGAGGATAGAGGTGGTCACAAAAAGGCACAAGGATCAACACGCACAAATGGCACAGGACAAATGATCGCAAATGCTTCGGGGGGTTGGCGCTGTTTCAATTAGGGTAAAAACGTAATTACTTGATAAAAAGTAGGCCTACTAGAATGAATGCTTTAGGGTAGACCTGCCACCCTCCATCTCTTAAATCTTCTATTGATGGGAGAAGTGTATAATATATGGGTGTATTATTATTGCTATACTAGAATACATTTAGGCCTACCAGAGATCGATGGCGTTTTTTAATTGTTTTTATTTATGAGTATAATGTTTAAAATATTCAAGTATACTCGTATTGAGTCTGAATTACACACCATTTAACAGTGTCCATTTCAATAGAGAGATTTTTATTGATTGAAATATACTTCAATTTTGAAACCAGTCTTGCGTTAGAAGTTAGGATTCGGGTAGATGGTTCGGGTTCAAATCAACAGTTCATGGTTACTAAGCACTACTACTGGTGTACATGCATATCCATTTCTCTTAAGAACCACTCATTATTTTGCGACAGAAGTCCTCTTATAAAGGGTAAAACATTGATTAGAATAAAAAGAAAACGACGACAACAATGGAATAATTTCAGTGGTTTTAATTATTCATTGAATATAAATTATTCATGTTCAGCGAAGGCGTCCAGCGTGTTGAAGTAAACAGATTTTAATGAAATAATTATTGCATTTTTAAAATTTGGTTCAGTTCAAATTAGGGACCGCGCATAAAATTTAATGTCCACGTGTTTCAAAGGCAGAACAATGTCTGGAAGGGGATGGGGTAAAAACAATGTGCGGATTGTTGTGCATGTACACAGTTGTTCGATGTTTTATGCAAACTGACATGTATGCACGCTCCTATACACGTTATGTTTTGTTTACTTTTAAAACGATTATCCGCGCGCACACGACCTTCTGACCCACGGGACATCGAGGCACTGTGCATGACCGGTGTGTGGCCAACAGGTGAACGCGGAATAATTGCAATAAAAGTACATGTGACCCGCGGGAACGCACATTTATGGACCGGTCACGTGCAGGTCAGCTAGAGACACATGACACTTGTAAGCTGGTATTTCATAACATAAATAATGGCTAAATGTTCATATACATGTGTGTATATTGAACAAACAGGTGTTTTATAATAATGAAGATACACTGTACTATGATAATGAAGGTTTGTGTATACATGTACATGTATATGTAAAAGTTGATATTTGATAACAATAAATCTAAAATATAAATGGTTAAATGTTATATATTTGTATAGAATAGAAATTAAAAATTTGGTATTTAATAAAATTATTATTAATAGATTACTAAATAATCAAAATAATGAATAAATTAAATGTTATATATTATTTCTGCTATATAATTATACGAACTCTGGTATTTCATAATATGCAGTAAATATTGGAGTCGATACTGGGATTAAAAATCTCATATGTCACGAATGGGATTTGAACCCAGTGCTTACCAGTAAGTCTATGGCATGATGGTGAAGTCGATATGATGTTTCATGGAGCAAAGAAAATAAATATTGACCGAGTTCAATATGTCTTTTCTGCGCTCCATAAAACATCATATTGACTTCACCACAGTGCCATAGTTGCTTTATTACATGAATTAGTTAATTTCCGAATTCTTTCGAACAAACCGAGCGCGCTCATTGGTCTTCGCAAGGGGGGATTCTCCTTGATCAGATTGCAGTGCAATATCACAATTTATGGGGTAGAAAACTCGCGAAACCGTGCAATATGATCTGAAATAGCAGCACACATGATGTAGCATTGACAAATCGCAAGCTATCTATAAAATGTATAATGGAATAATGTTTCGTATGAAAAATACTCGGTGTAAAAGGAATATAGAATTGCGTAGCTAGGAATCTAGGTCAGAAACACACTCTGGTCCATATACCCAGAATTCCTAGACCAAACTAGACTTGCATAAATCAAACATTTTTATTGCGGGTTTCTTTTTTTGTTCAACACACTCTGATCCATATACCCAGAATTCCTAGACCAAACTAGACTTGCATAAATCAAACAGTTTTATTGCGGGTTTCTTTTTTTTACATCACGCTATGATTTGTAGGTAATATCTCGTTTTCTGGCTCGAGCTATTTGTAAGCACTAAGATGTGATTAAATGTTAGTTGTAATAACAAAGAGCTATCGGAATATGTTAGAAATAGCATTAGCATCGCAAGCACGGTGACGTTCATCTTAAAAGTAGACATTATGGCTTTAATTGGAGCCTACATCTCGTCGTACTGCGTGAACCTCCAGTGACGAATGTAGAACACGGTGAAAGTGCATAGCTGTATTTATTGCATGAATATTGATCGAGAGTTCTGCATCCCGACCATTGCTCCCAGTCTCTCTCAGTCTCTCACCCATGCGGTGTCTTCGTGACTCAGCCAGTGTTAAATCATAATCCCATTTGGCAACACATTGTCAGTTGTTGTGCAACTACTAAACATAATAATTATGTGAACTCCAGCAGTCATTTAACTGAGGAAATGGCAATTCTCGCACTGCAGGAAGACAAATTAACACGTAGCTATTTTTGTTTTAAAGTGTAGTGATTGGTTTACAATATTTTGTATAAATTAGTATATTTTAAAAAATAATTCGAAAACATAACACAATATTGAGGAAAGTTTCTGATTTTTTTTAACAAATTATTGTTCAGTTAAGACTAAAACAACTTGACATGTTCTCAGAAAATTTAGCAGTATACATAATTATAACTTTCGAAAATTTGTTACATAAACAAAATTTATTCGAATTTGTTTTAAATTAAAAAAATATATATATATATATACAGTATATATTTCGAGCAGATTTATTTTGACCCCCACAAGTATAAATTAAACAAAATAATATGGTAAAAAATCTGTTTCTCGGCCTCTGCAAGTGATGTCCACTGTCCAGATGGTTACGTGTTGGAATCTGCGCCATCTACCGGAATTATCTCCCTGTATCTCCAGCTAAACACCCTATTGAAATAGCCAAATGCGTATCTTCAGTACACCGTGGCATAAACATGGGAAAATGTACGAGTTAAAGGGGCAGTCTCATTGTTACAAAATGGCGGTTTTTTAAATACTAATTATTTTACAAACGTAAAGAATATACTTTCAGCTATACACACACAAAAAATTACCATAAAATATGGCCATTTACTATTAGAACATATGGGGAGACACTAACGATCCCCCCGCCAAATAGTAAGAATGTCAAC
>JAULBR010034592.1:0-15228 GCA_032355825.1 Melanodrymia aurantiaca
GTGTTTTTTGTGCTATTTCCCCCCCCCCCCCCCCCCCACCCCAAAAGAAACCCCTCCATGATGTTGAATAATTATTTTATATCTATTTTACGTGTCCTGGATGCGTTATATCTAAGCACCCAAGTAAGTAATACAGTCAATATTCGGCTAAATGTGACAATATGAGTAGACTAATATACAAAAAAAGAGAATAGTAAACGAGGTTCGGTTTTAGTCCGTTTATTTACATCGAGTGTGTTTTGAATCGTGTAATAGCGAACGAAAGCAAACGTACGAGCTGTAATATAGACGCTATTTTACGGTATCCAATTATAGCTTCTTTATTACAACGAACTAAATAGCTCAAATAATAAAAAAGAACTGCATTCAAAACAAAGAAATAAACTCACAGAAATATCGCTTATATCCATAAAACTTTACAATAGACACAGCGTGTAGTCATGCGACGTTGATGCAGTGAAAATACGTGATGCCTAAATCATCTCCCTATCGAGAAGAGATGAAAAAGTCCCTCATGGTCATCCCTAAAACCGCGGTGTAATCAAGTAAATTATGGAATAAAAAATAAAATATCATCTTATAATAATGAGTGCACCAAACTGATACAGACTGTGTTATCAGCATCAGGTAAAAGACGAGTATGCGTTTTGATGATTATCTTGATATCATTGCGATATATAATTGTGCAAGATGTACCCATTAAACAATAAATTAGTCTTGTCACACCTCCACGACGTTGTGGCCGCTGTGGTGAGTTAAACCACAATTGACTCTGATTTATGTAGGGTTTAGTAACTGAAGTTGGTCCAGAATAAGATCAGAAATCTCACACATGTTACGTCATAAAACCTTTACAAGCAGAAATTGAACGTCCATTTTGTGTTTGTATATACAAACTGCAAACAGTAAGTTCTTCCTTTAGTAAGTCCCTGTATCCGTCCATTACCCGAGCCGCTTGTACAAGATAATGTAGCAAACTCTCACGGACAATACTATTAACAATTAATTAGGTGCGAAACGGGTGGAAATAATGAGAGACGCGAACATTAATGAAGTTTGCGCAACAAAACAAACCAGTTGATGGAATATTGAAAGCATGTTTGCTCACTCTACGCTATTTGGGTGTCCGGCCATTGTCTGCCAAAATGGCAGCTTCGCCAGAAAAACGTAGACTTTGTTTGATAAACTCTTCAACAGTGTTTGCAATACGCGATCAAACTTTTAATTGCCAGCCGCCCGTCTTTTAGCTTTCCGCCTCGCTTTGTCGCCAGACTTCGACCATGTAATGAAGGATGGAATTCTACCCGCTAATGGCGGATGCGTTTCACTTGTATCGTCATCGGCTTTATTTGAATACATCTTTCCGTGCTACCGAGTGACGTAATATGACGTCTCGCGCGTGACAAAAAGCGCGCGTGCTGGAAGGGGATTCTGCGTAGTTATACAAGTTTTATTGGGTGATGCGGCGGTTGTTACACAACGCGAAGACGATGGTTTAAACAGAGGATGTTGTTCCGTCTTGCAAGTCGACTTCCGCTATGTTTGCTGTTACGACAGTTAATCCCCGCTTTCACTTCGAGTGGACATCGTTCTTTTATTATTTTAAATTAAATGTACGAGCTGGTTTGAAAACAACCTCACGTGACTTTCAAAGCGCAAACTTTTAAAAGGTCTTCGTTTTTGTATTAATACATCTCGAATTTCTCACAACGTTCAGCAGTGATGAAAGAAAAGAAAATTACATTAAATAAAATCAAGTTATACATGTATATTAATGTAATAATTGTCTTAAAGTACAAACGTACAATTTTCGAAAGGAACTATGTTTCAGTGTGGAACGTATGCATCAATGATCGTAGACGTTTCGGGTGTTTTTTAAGGAGACAAATTATTATTATTATTTTAATATCTTGCTGAAACAATCGTGAGAGAATTTAATAAATAATGTGTTTCTTTGAAGGATTGTCTTTATTTCTTATTGACAAACATAAACATGCGCCAACTGCGTGAATCTGTGAAACTGTTTACGCAAATATTTGCGCATATTTATTTCGGTTTAATCGTCGATAAATCTGAAAGATTGAATTTATAACATACAAATGAATAGTAACATTACAAGTTAATAAAAATTTTAAATGTTTCTGGTCCTCGAACAATAATACAAAATGTAATAAATCAAAGCAACATAATTATGACGTGATCATAAGTTATGACGTGTTGAATATTATTATTATACTATATAATTATAATTATTATACAGTCATATTGGGGTTGTACAGTTCCCAGGCGACCGATATTTGGCCAAGCTCGTCTTTATACGGCTAAACCAAGTACAGGACTTGTCATTAAACTAATGATTCTTAACTTTAATTATTGTAAATTTGTTTAAAATATGTGTTGCACTCGGAAAAGATAATAATTATTATGGTTGTATTTCAAAATAATTGCCACTGTTTGTGAAAGAATATTAATTGTCTATTCGTTATATAATCTCATTGGTCGAAAGGTGCTGATTTCACTAGTCTCGACAAAACAAACAATGAAGTGATGAAACGTTCGTATAGATGTGAAAAGAATATTATATTATTATTTATGAATGTATATGTGTATTCGTAAACAAAGCATCATTAATGAAATTTACATCAACTTTATTTGAAAGTTATTGCTCATCGAGTTTTCAATATGCATTGCGTTATAAAGATTCAAAAGTGTTTGTTGGTTTATGGTAATATAATTTAACTTTCTAATCTCATTGGCCGCAACAAGCCACACATTTTTTGTCCAATGAAGTGTTGATGATTTCATTATAAATTTAAGCATATGTATGACGTCAATTCAGTTCACGCATAGGCTCAACCGATAATTGTTTGCAGTCGATTTTCGAAGCGTTAAGTTGTTTGCAGCATTTATGATGTTATGTTTCTTCTATAAGCATTTAATTACAAAGAATTATCTCAATTTTTGTTCGTTTGTGTTACCGCGTATCGGATTTATGTTCATATTACCATAAACCAACACAAAACTTTAGATCATTCCTTAAATAAAGACAGTTGCGACTGTTGAAAAACTAAACTATACGGTTAAATATTTTATTTAAAAATCACCATTATATTAGTACGAAGCTACATAAGTGAACGCGTGTCCTTAAGGCTTGTCTAGTTCCATTTCCAAAAATAGCATGTCTATGTCCAATGTGTTTAATAAGTGTCGAGTCATATTCAATGATCAAAGTGTATATTTTCAACCACTTTATAAGATTAATTCCATTACTTTAAAATGTGTTTGTCTATTTGTGTCCCACGCGGAATTGAAAACGGTTATCGTCTATCAATCATATTGTTAAAATTACTCAACACGCAATGAACTTCATAATAGCATTTAAAATTACACAGCACAAATTCAATTATACCAGGTAAAAGGCAAAAGTAAACATCACTAATGTTCCCTATACATAAATATAAAAAATATAATATATATGAAAATACTTGATGAACTTTATGCACATATGTGGTTTTGATCTTTGAAGTTTAATTGATATAATTATGACTACAAAACACTTAACAGATTGAGTGCACCCGGCCCCCGGGGATTGGGCACATTTGCGGAACATTACCTTTCCTGATTTCTGTTTTACATTAGACATGCTAAAAATATGTTTCATTACTTTTTAAAGAAGTGAATACACTCTTTGAAAGATTCGACAATTGGTCTGTCTTAATTCAATTAGGCATTCACTGACTAACAATGCACCGACTTCGCGTACAAAACGTATCTCCCCTTGCTACCTGACCCGATAAGAGGCTCAATTTTCGACATTAAGTATTTTGAACAGCTGGGTGTGATAAAGTAATCATTGAGGCATGAGCCGGGACAGAGATCCGGGCCAGTCCTATTCTCCGCTCCGTGTATTAAATCGGCGTGTTAAAGTGACATTTCACTTGGAAATTGGTAATGGATATCCGCAGGTATGGGAGGGTCTCTGTCATAAAGAGTCGATCTTCTTGTCGTAGATCATAGCTTAACAAGCTGCCAATCACGACGTTTACCGCCGATACTAACACAAGCTATCATTAGGTCAGGCTTTAAAAAAAATGTTACAGTTTTTAGTGTGGTCTTGAACTTTCCTAAATCACATAGCGTATCATCAGTGCTTTGTGTTAAGACGTATTGTAAAGACACCCGGCCACGCCCTGTTAGTTTGGGGAGAAGATAAAATATTAAGCATCCTGTACAAAGCGACCCAATTATTGACGAAACCAAATAGAGATAAATGTGAAAGCACCCAAACAAAAATTAGGCAGTTTAGATTTTCATTTTTTTAAAACTTTTTTAATAAACAATATGTTATTAGACAAAGAAATTTGAGTGGGTGAAATATCCAACTAGATAGAACAGTTGAAGTTTTTTCCCGTTCCAGCTAGTACTATGCAGTTTGTGAATCAAAACGCATGTCAACGATCCCTTGTTGCTAACAGAAACAGTGTAGTCTGTCTGTATTGGACGAGTGTTTATTCGCAGACCATGTGTCGTAATTACTGAATGTTTGACATCTCAGACGATGATGTTAGTCAATGTGCTCCACTTTAAGAACAAAAAGTATATACATGTAATATATGATTATTATGTATTGTAAACCTGAGCGCATACCTCTGTGACAAAGTGTCCGTTTGACATCCAATAACCGCTGATTTATCATCAATATGTTCCAGTGGTGTCGTTAAACAAACAAACTTTATCTTTATATCTGCGAATGCGTCGTATGATAATTATTATCGGGTGTCGGTGCCGATACATCGAATCGCAATATTTATTACATCACTTTACTGTGATATAAGCTGTTTATTCCGATTTCATCGTACGTTAGTTATGAGATCTGAGAATCCGACTGACTTAACTTGCATGGATATTACATCAAACTGTGTCTATTTCCCCGTCACTGGCTATAAACCTCATGTTCATGGATTTTCAAAATTCATTTGCTTGCACTAAATATTTCTATTCGCAGCTATCCCCACAGGGAGTTAGAAACAAATCATAACTTTATGATTTATTGGAAATTCTCAAATTATTACAACCAGCAAATCTGGCTATCAAGACGGGCGAACAATTGGCCGCCATCTCTGTTCGTTTCATAGCACGCTAATGTCAAATCAATTACTAACAGTATCAAATGAGTAATCGTTTAATTGGCTTCTTGCGGTGGCTTTGTTATGTGTCAGCGTTTATAATAAAGAAACGGTTAAAGTTTATAATTGCGCCTTGTAGTTTAAACAGGAAGTACAGTAATGCGCATCCGCCATGGCTGCCGGGGGCGCGCGGATCGATGGGATACGGCGCGCGCTGGCTCGTGTCGGCTGCTCTTTCAGTGTATGCTGGATATTGAAGATGCCAGCAGAAATTGAATGAAAATATTGCCGTTGTTAAACATTGCTATCAGACTGGTTAACTGAGCGATTCCAAGTGTTTGTTATGTCTATTAAAGAGGCGGCTTCAATTACATTGGAAAGATTAAAAATTAGTCGATCCCAGTGAAGAAGTTGACGTGTATTGATCAGAAACCCGCACAGTGCGGTAGTACAGAGCGTTCATGAACGTCCAAGTGGCAGTGTTTAGTCTTCAACAAGCGCGGCCCTTTTGAAAACATCTTAAATACTTGTTCACTCACTGAGACCAAGAAAGATTTTTTTTATTTTTTTATTTTTTTTTTTTGTAAAGAAAGAATATTAATGTACCATTTGTTAGATGTAAAAGGAAACATGTTTTGTCTAGGTTAGTTAAATGGATCGTATCAACTGGTTGTCCTAACGAGCACACTTGTAATTGAATTATTGATATAATTAACGCTAACTTGCTTCGTTGATATCGGAGAAACATTTTAACATGTCTAACATGTCTAACATAATAAGACATGATTTTTTTTTCATTTTTCATCGCATTCATCTTTTGTGATGCGATTTATAGAATTGTGTAGAAGACGATGTAACATGCCGTGTAGTTTGTTCTGTTTTCAATTGATTAGCTGTCGTCGCTGTATGTCAAACATGCTGTGCTGACGTCGTAGTGAATAGCAGAACGACGCCAACTATCGCTCGATCCAGAGATTTACCATCATTATGTTCTTACTTAGGCAGCTGCATGTTAATTATTAGCTATTAATCATCCAACGGAAACGTCCATATTACGAGGAATAAAAGAAACATGTTAAAAAGACATTAACATTACGTATTAAAAATCGAATATCCGTAAACAAAACAAAATGGTGGCGGCGGAATCCTTCAGGATGTCCTTGTGGCGGTACATTTTCTGCACCTTCACTCAAAAACATTTAGTATCGACTAATGTTTATACACGTTAATTGTATAGTATCCTCGGGAAGTGTGTTTACACTTCCTCTAGCATTACAAGACAGTATCTAAATTTTGAAATTCTGTACTAAATAAAATCGGTAACATTACGAAGGTGAGCGATTTCCGCCAATACCGATTCAGATTTATTCAACAACACTCAGACACATTACAATGTGTAACAGGAGGACATGATGACAAGTGCAAAATATAACATTAACATACATTGTTTGTTTTGAGTGAACTGAGCTCGCTGAATGTTGCACATAAATACCATTGCTGTTATTTGGTAAGAGTAGCCTATATTGAGACAGGGGGATTCTTCTGTGTCGACATAATGTGAGTTTGACATCCAAAAGCCGCTAATTATTAATCAATATGTTCCAGTGGTGTCGCTAAATAAACAAAGTTTTAAAAAAAAAACATTTTCTGAACATTATTACTATTCAGAACCATCTTTTTAAATTTATAAAATGTTCTGTGTGCGAGTAAGTTGGGGAAGAGAAAGGCAGAAAAGCAAAAGAAAAAACCCCAAAACTTTCTTAAATATTCCTCTTCTTTGTTTGTGCACTTTTGTCTCTGATTTTCTTTCGGTAACAGTGAAGTTTATCAATGTTTCAATAGAGCCACATTTCCTTTCACGCTGCTATGAACAGATTATATTGAAACATAAAGATTATATCTAGTAGACAGATTTCTGGAGCGGTAATACGCTTTAGGATATGCACTTTTGTCGTACACTGGTACACGGTCCCATTTGTTGCCACTGTGTCGACAATCCCGCAATAATTTGCATATCAGTGATATAATCGCATTAAAACAAATAATAGCGGAGAAATCAATACACCCTCTTGTCCTTGTGTACTGTAATATAAGTATATAAGGGAACACATACTCTCTTTCTGAACAGAACAGAACAGATCTTTATTTTCACTCAGATCACATACAAGTGATACATGAGCACATAGTTAACAGTATGTGCAATATGGTAAAACAGCTAAATAATAAATATATACATACATAGATTAACGCACAGTATAATCAAATGAAACCAACAGTTATTCTGTTATCTACAAAAAACATACTACAAATGTTGTGGCACGAAGTATAACATGTTTGTTGTTGTAATACTGTGCACGTATAACCATGCCGTTTCTGAGTTGACGTTCTACGCACCTTTTCAATCTGTCGATGAAACCAACACATAGAACACGGCTATGATTACAACGTGAGCAACCGGTGGGCCAGGATATACTTACATGTAGAGTTGCTAATATCTGATATCATCATTGCTTTATCTGTGATGATGACATCCATGACGTCATATTGACTTTGTCACCATGTCCCTTTGACACTGCTTTACATATGAACTTTGTCACCATGTTCCTTGGACACTGCTTTACATATTATTGACTTTGTGACCATGTCTCTTGGAGACTGTTTTATATAAAGATACGTGTTTGGCTATATTGATAGCTTTGACTATTACATGTTAATTATTATAAGGCCGAATTTGTTTTTACTCGTTTCCTATTACATGCTGGACAAATATAGGGTGGGTAGGTAGGAAACACATTATATTTTGGAAATTTATTTTATTTATGGATATTAAATAGGTGTTCATAGAAGTTAATAGTTCTGGAATGTTTTTGTGAAAATCGATGTTATCGGCAGGTTCAAATTAGGGTCGGTCGGGTAACCGGAAACAAACAATATGTTATTATACGCCTAACATGGTTGGCTTGTTCTTGCAGATCCCTTGGACACTGCTTTACATATTGACTTTGTGACCATGTCTCTTGGAGACTGTTTTATATAAAGATACGCGTTTGGCTATATTGATAGTTTTGACATGCGTTAATAATTTCGTTGGTTTGTATCTTGCAGGTCTGGTTCCAGAACCGACGCGCGAAGTGGAGGAAGAAGGAGAACACGAAGAAAGGACCAGGCCGCCCGCCACACAACGCGCACCCACAGACGTGCAGCGGCGAACCCATGGAGGCATCAGAGGTGCACAAACGCGAGCAGGAGCGACACGAGAAGAGAAAACGCAAACAGGAAGACCGCCTGAGACGCCTGGAGGAGAAGAGGAAGCTGCTGGGTCACGGAGGAAAACTGAAGATGTCCATGTTATCCCCGGACACTTCAGACCTATCTATGTCGTCTTGTGACGTGCAGAACAGTTCGTGTGGCGTGTTCTCCGACTCCAGACCAGACAGTTCCGCCGAGGATCAGGACAACAATAACCAGAAAAATGTCGTAAAACCAAAGTGTCCTTTCAGTATTGACAGTATTCTGGAGACGCCGAAGGTTCCCCGAGGCAGACGTCCCAACTCGAAGTACCCTCGCGTACAAGCCTGCAAGTCTCTGGGACCTCTCGGTATAGGTATGATGCCTCTGTACCCCATCACGCAGCCTATAGGGTTCGTGGTGGAGCAGATGCCAGACGAGGACTCGGATGACGAGAGTGTTAGTGATGAGTGCGAGGTTCGGAACAGTCAGACTGTCACTAGTGACGTGTTAGATAAAAATGTGTGTTTACAAAACGATGATAGAGAACAATGTAGAGAACAATGTAGAGAACAGTGTGTAAAAGTCGAGTGTAGTAACGATATAGACGTTGTAACGCACGATTCTAGTGATGTTTAATAGGTGTTGAGATTTAGACATTGTACTTAGCACACAACTCTGGTGTTGTTCCACAGATAAACATACATGTAGACATCGCAACAGACGATTTTTGTGTTATTTTATAGGCGACAACTTGCAGATTGTTTAACGTTTGTTATTAAGAACACGACAGAGATGACAACACTTTTATCTATGTTAGCTATGAGGTGATACTTCAGTAAAGTTGTTAAAGCATCTACCTGATACTTGTCTATCATTATTAATAAGGCTACTTAATCTAAACGTCAAAACGTTCACATGGCCAAATGCGTATCTATGCACAAGGGAGTGTCCAAGGATGCTGCAACAAAGTAGAGATGGCATGCACTCACGATTCACAGCCAAATCAGTGACGATACCAAGTGATCGCGCAAGATGAACGTATTCAGCTCCACCGGTGGCACCTATCGTAAGCACGACCATATTGTTTTGTCTGTTGCTTTATCGAAACGATGCAAAGCGTAAAACCGATCTGCATCATACATCATCTGTGTAGACGATGCGTCCTATGGAGAAATAGCCTTTGCATGTCTACCATAGAACTTTTTGAATGTTTTCACCAGTCCATAGACGGTATAACTATAATGACACAACCTCTGGCCCAGAAAGATTGGCTTGGCTTTCAACTGTGCTAGTACTCTTTGGTAATACAATAAGAACATCATGATATCAGGCTACGTTATACTGAGTTTAACAAATATACATCAATAAAGTAACTTAAAGTACCCGCCAGTTTCATAAAGTGATCTGCAAATTGATATTTTAAATAATAGCATATATAAAGACAAGAAGTACCTCAATATTCTGAAGGTAAATGTTACTTTCTTGTAATTATTTTAGTCAATGGTGCATTAACAAGCCAAAATTAAATGTTTTAAAAGTGTTATGTAAACACATTTATAGCGTTTTCGCCAGCCATCGTGTCACATTGGACACCGCATCAGACTCAAGACTCGTAGGTACTGGATGAAAGTCGCATCTGAAGTAACGAGAGATTTGTCTTCACACAGTGAGTGCGTCGAAATGCTTGCGGTTCATGACATTTGGTATCTCCTGTTGTAAGATGGTACCACAATACGGCATGACGATACTCACAAAATGTGGCATCATGTATATAAATTATATTCTTATACGAAGTTCAAGGTACAATATGTAGTGTTCTGCTGTTATTTATATATATGTATCAGTAACCATTTGAGAATGACACTGCCTAACATTTCAATATATGAGATAACCCAAGCATTATCGTTTCAAACCTGGTACAAGACAAAGTCCAAATGATTAGGTCAGGTCAGGTCAGGATGTTTAACGTCTACATTCAGAGCAAGCTGTTATAGAAGACGCCTGTCTATGGCATGAGTTCTGGTCAAGTCCAGCCCTTGCGTCCATGACAGTCCAAATGATATTTCTAAGACCCTGTTATAGTAGGTTTCGACGAGTTGACTCTCCTCTGCTTCACCATTAACTGCATCGATTGCGTCTCAAGCGTAGACATGTCAGTTGGCGTTTGTTTTGTACAGATATCGGTCTTGAACACGATTATGATGAAAATGAAGTATCTTGTGACGAAAATATAGTATCTTATGATATGTCTTTTTCTGAAGTTTTGGAATCAATTACAAAAGACAATAATGAAGACTGTATAGACTGGACCACGTATTAGTTGAAATGTACCCGCAACCATCCCTCCCCACCCTCCTCCCGACCTCACTCCCTGACAACCAGCGCGTCGTTCTGTGAACATCGTGTCCTTCTGACTCCCCATCTGTATCACCAGGGGCGGTATTTATCAAACAACTTAAATTGAATAATGTAAGAAAACAACGTAAACTTAAGTTTTTGTAGAATTCTTAATACACCTCAGGAGGAAACTTAAGATAAGTGAAAAAACGTCCAAAACTTATGTCTAGAGGTTTTTATTTTCTCAGAACTTAAATCACAATTTTAGAGACTTATTTCTTACTTAAGTCGCTTGATAAATACCGCCCCAGGCTTATAGCACCCACCGTCTCATGAACACTTACGCACTGTTGTATTCACATTCAAAACCTACTATACGATATGAAGCATCATTCACCCTGATGATGTCTGATGCAATACCTTACTTTGACCGTTCTACACATTTTCGTCGTTTCCATGAATATATCAAACAAAATGGATGTCATCAAGACGGCGTCAACCCGCCAAGCAGTATATGTTCGCCTTTCGCGAACACCTGGTTCCATCATATCACCTACCTACATTGAAACTGGTGGCATAACCACTATACCAAGGATTCAGGCAAGTAGAACCAGGTACCCTGCACATTAATATATAAACGCCAGGCTGAGACAAGCAGCAGAAATCCCGGTGTAAAAGGAATAGAAGTCAGTAGCGATATCAATCCGAAAAAAATGTACAGTATAGCGCTAGCGGACCTACAGGCTACATACCTATAGGATTTTTAGTTCACTTGCACAAATCACATAGTTTTATTGATGTTTTCTTACATCACCTCTAAGACTTGTAGGAAAAATCTCGTGTTAAGGTTCAGGCTATTCGTTTCATTCCGTAAAGTTTCACTGTATTATTTGACACATTTTGTTACTTTACTACCAGACTTGCTTTCCTATCTGACTTGCGTTGTTTTCACCCCGGCCCTGCCAAGTTGTAATAATATGTTTTGCACCTGTACACAAAGCCAGGTAAGATGAAACGTGTACGAGTCCAGCAGTTAACGCTCAGTGGAGTGTGATTAATTTAGCGCTTTATGAAAATAGTCCCACAACGACACGAGCGGATGAACATTCTGAAATAGACGTGCAGAAATTAGTGCGGCCTCGTTTGTTTGTCGTCGTGTTAGATAAAACACATTAACCACGGATAGCAATCAAAACACCCTTAGTCAGCGGTCTTTCTGCGGTTCAAGGATAACACATATATTATATGAAATAACATCCAACAAAGAGATATCAATCAATCAACCATTTGACACGTGCTTACATCCACTGAAGGTTCAAGCACGTCTGTCTTGGGCACATTCTCCGAGATCCCGGATGGATGTGTCCAAGACAGGACAAAGAGATAGTACAATTTGCTCGTAAATACCAAATACACAATTGAAATGTTTGTAACAATGAGCGCGTAATCATAATTATTAGACAAGCTAATGTAGCTTTATGATAATTTGCACTACGGAAAAAAAAACATTTATCAAAATTTAATCACTATTAATATAGAGAGTGGGGCAGATAATTATGTGAAAAAGATGTTCACCTCTGACAGAAAGCATGAACTTTGGTAGGGTATTGCCAGGTATACGTTTAATGTAGGCATCTACCGGTAGAATAGACTAGACGACGAATTGAACAATTGTATTGTTAAGTCGAAAAACAAGTCTTTGAAATTGATTTTGATATTCTGAACTTGAATCCGCTTGCTATAAAGCTCAAGTTCGCATGATAAGGGCAGAAAAATAAAAATTTAATACGGCCGTCAAAAAGGCATTATTTTTACAAAGTTGATATTTTAATTGGACAAATAATTATGACTTGTCGATGTTGTTCTGGTAATTTTAATAACCCTCGCTTATAGACAACAAACAGTTGTCAAGGATTTTTATTATTACCAATCAAAATGGCAAATCCAATATGATCGCTGAAAAGTCATTATATATTGAGTTTATTTGATGGAAACTTTACGTTTTCGTATGCATATAATAAATTAGGTACTTTTGCATTAGAAAACAATGATTAATTGTACAGCCCATTATAAATACAGCAAATTCAAACTACATGTATATATGATTCCATTCAGTAGACTGTCTGTAACATCTCCAATACAGGTAAAACGACATTTTTTAAATATTTGCGTGACAACCATTTCATGCGGGGGCGTCCGTGTTTGAAATAAGTGAACCGTAAATAGCAAACAGAAATATTTATAATTATTGTAGTTGAGAGAACTAATAGCGTATCTAATATGGGGGTTTAAAAAATCCTATGGGGGTTGCTTTCAAACCCCCAAACCAGACGTAAGTAAAGGCCTGTGCATTGTCAGACATACACACAGTGTACGAAAACACACGCTCATAGCATGCGGTCTCATCACATAGACTGGATTTGGAACGAACTTAATGGTCCTGGGGCGGTATTTATCAAGCGACTTAAGTCAGAAATAAAACTTAAGTCTGAGAAAACACTTAAATCTCTACGATTTGGACTTAAGATCTGTGAAAAAACAAACCATGACATAAGTTTTGGTCGGGTTTTTTTTACTTACGTCTTAAGTTTCCTTCTGAGGTGTCTTAAGATTGTATTTTGCGAACACGTGGCGTCACCACAGTTTAGACGGCTTTGTTAAACATCTTTCTGGAGCCTGTTTGTTTACAAAACATTTACGACTAGTTGTGGACGTAAACGTAAATATCTGACTGAAAGTGTTTCCCAAAATATAGTTAAACATACTTGTGTCCAAGAACGAATAGCATCCTCGGGTAATATGTCACAAATGACCAAAAACCCATGGCGTCTCAACTATACCATAGTCGTATCACTAACAGTTAGCGATTGAAATGTCTCTATTTACGTTTACGTCTACAACTAGTCGTAAACTAGACTTACGATGTTTTGTGAAACAGGCCCCAGATTCGGGCGTCATAGAGGGTGGATTTGCAGGCAGACGGACGGGTGGATGCTGTTTGCGGGGGGACGAGTTGGTTGGTGGATTCGGGGGAAAAAGCCAGAAATATAGAAATTTCTGTTATTGCACCTTTTTCTTGTCACTTGTGTCTGCCAAATTAGTTTCCTCTGACGTCAGCGACCAGTAAAAACAGCGAAACCTCCCGTCGTAGACACGAACGATTGAGTAAAAACAGCATGCATATCCGCACATTATCAAGATGTTGCAGATTCTGGGTGCCAATGTCGTATCACAATCATCATCTGTGACTCTTGTGGCGTCGTGCATACAAGACAATTAATAATGTATATGCAATCTTGTATTACAAACACCTCACAATTTTGATTGAATTTATTCGAAATGAGTTTGTAAATCGTAAGCCTGAGACAGTAAACGAAGAAAAACTCACTAAATTTTTACTTTTTAAATGTCTTATTAAATGTATAATATTCTTTCTACAATTAATAACGAAAAAGGACCCCACTGAATGCATCACCCTTCATGTTCCTAAAAAGCATCCGAAATAATTACGTTCTTTCTCAAAAACTGTAAAATAGTCAAAATCATATATCTCCGCACAACGCAGAGTTCAAGAGAAATTCCGACTATGTTTAAACGTTAAAAAAAAATCAAACAGGCGAGTAGTTCGACACCATAAAGTCATCTCGACTTTGTAACATCTCCCTTGATTCTACCTTGTGCAGAGATACGCATTTGTTCATGGCAATGCTTTGTCGTTTACACTACCTAACACAAAATTCGATAATTTTTCTCTTAAATGTAAGACTTTTTTTTCGAGCAAGGGAGTTTTTACCCCCCATCCACTTTCCCCTCCTGCACACGTGCCTAAAAAAAGATACATAAAATTGCACTATTGAAAAAAGAACTAGAATTTTTTAGTGAAGCGTTGGTTGTTCCAGCAAGCCCTAACCATCAATGCTTAGGCCTGGAAAATGCCTCGTTGGCCACTATCTGTGTCTCGCTTCGCATCATTTCTATTCGATTCAAATTTGGTTACAGAGTAAATGGTTATTTAAAATCGCCGTTAATATTACTGGTGATATGCGTGCGATGAATACTGTTAAGCCCTACTAACTAATCAATTACATGTCCGAGCAATATGAGTCTGGTTTGTGTTATATGAATCGTTATATTCTGACGAAGCGCGAGCACGACATTAAAATCTCAGCCAGATAATTATTTCTCTGGTAATCCGTAATATACGGCTAAACTGAGAGGCTTTATATGTGGCGGAGGAAATTAATGTCACGACTGTACGGAAGAACTCGCGTTATTTTCTCAGACAAACTGCCTTACGTTCAATAGGGCGAGCGCTCTAGAACTATGTTACTGGTACAGATCGTATACTATCACATCACATGAATTTAATATTAGATGCAAACACCAGTGGCAAAACGTTTTATCTCGGTAGCAGAACGCTCGCCCTATAGTGAACGTAAGGCTGGATTTTGGACAGCGCCGGTGTAAAAGGAACGCAAGTCCTACCGGAATGCAAGTCCGGTTATATCATAACAAAATGGATTAAATAATAAAA
>JAULBR010034698.1:0-15225 GCA_032355825.1 Melanodrymia aurantiaca
ACACACACAAACACACACACACACACACACACACACACACACACACACACACACACACACACACACACACACACACAGTACACATATTTGCATAATATAGTGTGTAACAATGTGCATGCATATAATTATGTTGTATGTATATATATTTATATGTGTTATGAATTTTTCTATACTTTTAGTTATTCAGTATAATAATATAGACATAACTTTTGTTTTTCCTATGTCTTAACTATCTTAGTATCTAGTTTTATATATAAAAATATTATTGGGTACCCAGTACATGTATTTTGTAAAAAATGACAATCGTAAAATGAATGTATTGTCACTATATTGTGTGTTTTGGTGTTCAAATCAAATAAACAACAAGTGTCTGCTTCTGTTGTGCAAGTTTTAAGACACCTGTGCTTTGAAGCGAATACAGAACACGATATTTCCCATTCCATTGTACTAGTCGTGAGCTATTGTTGAAAACAGGTGCACTCTTCAATACCTGTGTACCCAATCCTACTGTTTGATCTGCCCCCAGTGGCACAAGTCCACTGCATTGGTCAAAGGCCTTTTATCTTTTCCCCTGACCACTGGTGTGTCAAGATACCACAGCTGTGGGGGCCTGTTTGGGTATGGCACGGATATACAACAGACAAAAAAAGCATTTATTACAGGAAATATTTAAATTTTAACTAAACTATTTTGCTGTAATGGCTTTTACTAACAATATTTTTTAAATTATTGTGTCAAAATGGCTTAAATATCGCAGACTGCAATAATACAATATCTGTGTACCTGAACCGGAGCCTTTTCTGCTTCTGCCTCATAAATATTCATGAGCCACGACTCTCAGCCAATGAGAGTGTATTACTATCGTGAGGACACAAGCCAAGCCAAGAGTGTACAATTACTGTTCAGAGTTACACCTGGCACTTGAGTGAGTAACTATGCAACTATTGTTTTTCACTCACCTTACTCAAAGCTGTTAATTTGGAGTTACCCCTATCACTGACTTGACTGGCTTGGAATTACCTCATTTCCCTGTCCACATTATCCACTATTCTTTCTCACTGTGGAAACATTTTGTGTATCAGCTGTTCAAACTGCTTTTCAGGAGTATTCAAGAGATTTGTTCTTCTAGGCCTGTAGGAGTTTCTCAAGTCTAGGGTTCAATGTGTGCCATAGTATTATTGCCTGCTCTGCTTGCAGCCTACCTTTGATTACATCAGGTGGGCTTGCCTTTCTTCTCATAGATTGTTTCTCTGTCTTGTACAGATGGCCAACATGGAGTATGGGAGAGCTTCAATGGATTTACGCATGAGAACTTGTTTCTTGTTGGTGGTGCTTGTGGCTGACCTATCTACCTGTGTTCTAGGCTGGAACTTCAATCACATCCCCAATGAAAAGGTCGACATTAGTGGTAAGTTTATATATATTTTTTTTTTATTTGTCCATCTATCCAAGATATCGAGGCTGACGAAACGAGCATGAATAAATGTCAATGTGTTTCACAAAATAAAGTCAAGTTCACAAATTGAATACAGTTCTTGACTATTAAACCGGGCTTACTTAATGTCTTAGGGGACTAACTGTCTATGAAGGAGGAACCTACACAACCATTACAATGATGATCCCTCAGTTAGTTAGTTAGTTAGTTAGTTAGTTATAACTTAGTTACTGGCTTAAATGCAATTAATGTTCAAGCACATATGTGATGGCCATGCAGTCCAGCTGCCTTGACTGCTTGTCCAGGGCAGAAGTTAGTGTTAGTATGAGATATGAAACCTGCAAGGGATCTGTTATATGCACGTTTCCACAGACAGGACAGTACATACCATGTCCTTTGTTACAGCAGTTGTGGACACTGGTTCATTGAGCACTCACTCTGGCTTGGGGGTTTTGGGATTAAAAATCACATGGCACAAATGGGATTCGAACCCAGTACCTACCAACCTGAATCCCAATGAGTTAACGACTGCACTACGGAGGTCCGTAATGACCCCTCAGTAATCACTTAGTTTTTATTTGCTGTGTGTGAAATATTAGTCGTAAACACTGTATGCTTGCAAAGTAGATTTAAGAAGATGTTTGTAGAACATATCTCATTATGTAACGCACACTCCCTGTTACGCCTCTTCTTGTGTACATCTCTGACACGCTGCACACTTCCATTAGCACCTTGGACATCAAAGGCAAACTCAACCAGTTATAAACTCAGCCAAACTGGTCCAGATTAAGACAGCAGTGCAGGGATACCCACCAGAGACCCGGGCAGTCATGAGAAACAGCCACGAACTACACCTATAGTTAAAGTCAGTGTTATTTCAAAAGGCCAAGGCTTATGGATCTTAGCGTATTGCATAAGGGTTGCTATTGAAGTTAATACGCAGTCCCATTGAAAACTGAACATAACACGACCAACACCTGTTATAGATTACTCTTTAATTAATGTGCCTTCAATGGCATTGTCTCCTTTTTTGCATCATAAAAATTTGCATCATAAAAGTCTATTTTATAAGGGCAATTCTGTGTGAAGTACAGATGTAGTTATAGTCCAAGGGTGGTATTTATCAAGCAACTTAAGTTTCATTAAATTGAATGAGGTAAAACAACAACGTAAGCTTAAGTTTTTGTAGAATTCTTAAGACACCTCAGGAGGAAACTTAAGTAAAAAATGTCCAAAACGTATGTCTAGGGGTTCTTTTTTTCTCTCAGAACTGAAGTCACAATCGTAGAGACTTAAGTTTTTTCTTAGACTTAAGTCGCTTGATAAATACCGCCCCAGATGAATAAGTAAGTGTATTTTCAGCTGCCTGTAGGGTGATGTAAAGGAAAGAGTTCTGAATGTTCCCCTATAATGGTTACTGAATTAAGTACAGTACTGGTAATATGAATACATATAGGAATGGGGAATATTCAGATCTATTGCCGATCTAAATCCTTTCTTTTTTTTCAATCTGTTAAATAAGATTACTCTGTCTAAAATGCTGGATGTTAGTCGGTTAAATCTTCCTTCAAACTTGTTTATATCAGTTGTCAGTTTGAGCTAACAGCTGATATAAAAGCGTTTAAGGGAATATCTGTCTGACTAGCTGGATACATGCCTTTCACCGGGATTTTTTTTTACGGTGCCTACATTTTCAAAAGTCAGCAATAATATAATTTTATGTAAATTTGATAGATTATGTATTATACATGGTCAGGGACAGACAATGTAATTTAAGGCCCTTATGAAGCCATTACAATAAATCAAATAGCTTGCAATTCCCTTAAAATAAATCAAAGTGCTTAGTTATACAAGTTAGGAGTAGGGGCTCATTATGGTCCTGGGGAAACTTCTGCACAGATAAGGGGTAGTGTCCCGCTACACCTTACAACTCTGGTGGAAACCTGTGGATACGAGCGAGCGTATTCCAGACTTGAACCCTGAGTGTGGAAAGCTGCTGCCCTCTACTGTGCCCTGTGTGTTGATTTATCACTGTCGAGTTTGCTTAGACTTGGGCCCTCTCTCTATCTGACTGACCATGCAGTGCTGACTCATGACCTGACGCTGCTCAAAGTTCCTATCGACTTTCTCCTGCCCAAACAATGAAGTTATCTCCAAGAAATATCATATTGGCCCGGCCCACCAGTATAATATTCATTTGTATTCCATTATTTTTTTTCCATCCAATTTTGTGATTAAACTATTTTGGTTATTCAATCTCTTTTTGGCAAGTTAATAGTGTTGTAGCGTTATAAATCAACTTAAAGTGTCTCTGTACAGTTTTATGTTTCAAATCCAGTAATCATAATTATGATTAGTTGCATAGTGATTTAGGGAACTAATACACAAATATATGAAGTAATTGGAATTAAAATTAAAAATATATATTTAATACACATATGTATACATGTACAACAAATGTATATATAATATATTTATTTATTATTTTACGTACATAAATTGTTTGTAGATAACTAATTTTTGGAATCTGATTGCACACTCGCTGCTAAAATTACTTGGGCAGGCGTCTGATTTTATTCTGTAAACAAAGATGTTTACTATCATGTTACAGGCAGTTTAAAAAAATATATTAATAAAATATCGAAAGTAATGGCCTGTTGCACTCATTTACAAGAAAATATACTTTGAACTGGTGATTTGCCACAGAAGTGAATTTGCAGACCCACACATGATTGTATATTGATGAAGGGTGAGACCTGCTGTCTGTGCATCGCAAGCCATTTATAAATCACTTAGCGGCAACCAGCTGGCAGTATCAGAGAACCAGAACTTAAACCATAGTCACATTAATTGCGGGGTTCTGTGCACTATTTTTATCCTGTTGTTCTCTTTGGCTTGTGGTAATAGAGCTTTTAAATAGATTTCTTGCATAATGGGTCATGCAGACAGACCATTGTCACCAATTGAACCTGTCACTTGCGGTTCAATCAGCTAAGACCTTGCTGGCCATGTATATTAAAGTGAACCCCACAAGACAATGCTGTAAATTTCACACCAGGGTTACAATTTACATACTGATCCTTTGAAAGTCTTTTATTTTCAACTTAGTTCAAGATCAAAGGAAACCAGGGCATCTCCTGTTTTAACAGATGTGTAAAATGGATGGGAAATGAATTATGCTATTGTTTTTGACCTGGTTTAAAATGGAGGGAAGTCACAAAGTTGGAGTAGTATGGTGAGGTAGCTGGGTGGTTAGTGGTCATTTGATGTACATACTGGCTTGTGATAGTCTGAACAAGCTGACTCCGAAACATGACGCCACTGTACGTTATACGTTGAGTGTGTAGGAGTTGTAAAACAATAATATTGTTTAGTGGCGATAGTTCAGTTTTAAAATGGATGCCATCATTATATGTGTGTATCTAATGTAGTTTGTAACATATTTCTGGCTCTTATAGAATTTTACTATTAAAAATAACATTTATATGTGTACTTACATTTTATTGCTTACAATATTAATATGTGTATATCCAAAGCATTTGTACTGGGTTAATATGGTCCATTGACTTTTGCCTACAATAAGTTAGCATGCTACAAATTATTTGAGACAAAAGCGTACTTTAACTTTAAGCTCCTAATAACCATTAAAATAACCAGAAACACGTAGGACACACATTGTAATATATGTATAGATATAGGAAACAATACAATGTAACTAAATGTTAATTATATTTATAAGAAATGCTGGGTTACTTGTAGTATTAACTACAAATTGATTAGATGTGCATGTTGAGTAGCATCACATCCATTTTAAAACTCAGGAGTATACATGGACCTTTAGACAATTAATAACACAGTCATAATATTTTTCCTGATGATATGATTCACCCACATAATGTGTTTTTTACTCTCATACCAGGATGTAATGTTGAGTTATTAACCGGAAATAGATTGTATATTAGGGACTACGATAACAAGACACCTGACATACACTGTGTATACACATGTATCCTGATTCATAACAAAGCAAACCTATGGGGGAAGCAAATTAATTTGAAGGACTGACTGTAGTGACATTCTACAAATGTTGTTGTTGTTAAGTGGATGAGGGAGAAGCTTGAAATGTGAAAGGTTTTAGATTGGAGTGTTTTGTTTGAACGAGAGGATCCTGTCTACCCACTGAGACTCAATGGAGTGGTGGACTCATGCCAAGTCATATACTGACTGCACCTGCAACTCTTGTGAAAGACAGAGTACGTAGTTAAAACATTATATTACTCTGTTTGCAGACATTTGTGAACTTCTTTTTTCATAATAAGAAGTTCATCCTGCTCTATATGTGGAATGATTATATGCAATACAAATTTATCTTATCTTAAGTAATATGTGGTAAAGAAAACCTGTGAGCACTATTCTTTCTCTGAGAAAATGCACATTAAAGATCCCTTGATGTTTTTCGAAAAAGAGTAGCGTATGTGGTGGCATTGGGTGTTGATATAACCAAGCGTTTGACATCAAATAATCAATGTGTTCCAGTGGTGTCATTAAATAAACAAACTTTACTGAATTACTCAAAAGTTTAAAATCAAATAACACCAATCATGATATAGAGATAAATAAATTTTACGGACACCACTGCATCCCCTGCAGAAGAACTTAGGTGGACACAACACCTCTATATATACCTCTACAAGTGTATTCCCAATGTCAAATTCGTTCCGATGCCTCTGATAAGGATAAAAAAGAATATCTACCCTTTCATAATGAAAATATATTATGATGTAATCAATTGCTTGATCTCGTTAATGGTTTGAATATCGTATGATGGTTCATAGCCAAGAGGAAACCATTGTGGACGGCATGACATGTCAATATGTACTTAAATTGATTTACTTGAATTAAACAAATTTAACCGCAGAATTAATACAACTCTTAATTGATTTGTCTTTGTCAACTGTTACGTGTAGACACACTTGGCATTGTGTGGCGTATTGCGGCACCACAGTAATCTATAGTTATATCTGTACGCACACACATACATGTACATGTACAAACAGATAATACTCGTTTGCAATGTGGGTAAATAAGTAATTAGAGCTCCATATGTATTCTTGTCCTGTGATATGTAATCCAATTTGTATAGATATTAAATGTATTGAAGTGGAATATAGATGGTGTTGTTGAAAAACATTGATTGTTTGGAGTTTAATACAATCATGTACAATCAATCAAATTATCTTCCTGTTTCTGTGGACATGGGGGGGGGGGGCAAGTTCTCCCCCACCCAACTCACCCCCACCCAAACCCATCCCTTTCAGTTCTGCACCTATGTTCTTTAATATAGAATATAGAGGAAGTCTATAAATATCATATGATAATGAATTGAAGTCTATTTGCAGACAAATTGTCATTGGAGTTGAAAAACATGTTTGTGCGTAACAAAAGATTACACCTACTCATAGTAAAACTGCATATTAATGTTAGAATGTATACCCACACACCCCTTCCAGTGCTAAGAATTATAAAAATACCCGCTAATGGCTATATATAGGCCTATAATTTTTATAAAGTATATGGCTAAAATAAAAGATCTATAACAAGACGTATGTATATTTTCGAACTGTGGTGGGTTTTCTGTTAGTGTCATTGTACTGTAATACGGTATGCAGATTTTCAATCTGTTGTGAGGTTTCTGTTAAAGTGTCATTGTACTGTATTGTGGTGTGGTGAGATTTTGCACCGATACGTTACTGTGAGTGTGAGAATATATCCAACTTGTGGTTGCATGTTTGCATGGATTTTCGGCTCGACACAGTGTCTCGATGTATTTGGTTTTACTGATCGGCGGTGCTGAAGGAATTAGAACATCCCAATTAAACTGTAAAACTGCGCATCAGTGATGTCTGCACAATTAGCACTGCTTACCGGCGTACGTGTGGGAAATATGTGAACTATTCTATATGTACCATACTACAACATTGCAATACACAGAAACCACCTGGTCACTGTGTACATACATAATGAGCTACATGTATTGCATCTGTATAACACTCGCTGTACAATACAATTGTATTTAAAATACATTGTATGTGTATCATTACTACCAAAATACAATACACAGAAACTACTTTGTTATACATCTACATACATTATTTCCCATTCCAACCAGTGATCCATGATGGGTTCATCAAATACCATGGTGTGTGCTATCCTGTCTGTGGGAAAGTGCACATAAAAGATCCCTTACTGTTAGGTGCTAAGAGTAGCCTATGTGGCAGCAGCAGGTTTCCTATGTGTCCAAGTGTCGAAATAACTATGCGTTTGACATTCAATAACCTCTGATTAATAATCAATATATTCCAGTGGTGTTAAAAAAACATACATTTTACATGTGTGCAATGTGGGAAATACATTTTCCTCGACTTTAAGTATCAGTTGGGGTTATAGGTATGTCATGTCTGCCGAGTCTCGCTACACATCTAAATATGTCACTGATGGGTACGAATAATTGTACAAATCAGAAAATATATTACGTAACATACTGCATTCATTTTCCAAATTCTTATAAATACAATTATAGGAACTTTTATATATCTAACAATAAGTGGCGAATTGCATGATTCAGTTCAATTATGGAATCAGCGTTGCAGGAAAGTGTCGTCGATTGATCCCGTTGTTATTAAACAGACAAGAGATTGGAAGAAATCAATGTTTCACAACCCGCAATGACTCTACCGTCGTTGGGTGACGTATAATTGGTTTATTGTTATTTTTGCATTCAGCACACACACATACATGCACAGCACAAATAAGTCAACCGAACGTAAAATGCACAACTCAGCGCCTGCCGTGTGGAAACATTGATTATGCAAGAATACACGATTCCTAACAAACGGGTGTGTGTCACATTCTTAATTAACAAATCACTTTTTTTCAGTCCAATAAAAAGGCTTAGTAATTCATCTGCTGCTGGTGCAAGCCATGAGCTAGCTTTTCTCTCGTTTCATATTATTCCGATTTCGTTAATTAATAAAAGCATCGGAATGGCAAATCCGACGTTTGTTTACAGCACTTCTCCACAAGCGCTTCCAGTTTTCCCATACGGCCATTGAGCCGCGTTCAATAAAATATGAAGGACTCTTGTAGTAATCTAGAAATGCCCATTTAATGATTAATTGTACGTGTTCCTCTTTTATGTTCGGTGAGGGTATATTGAACAGATGCAATTCCATCCACAGTAGTACGTGTGTTGTATGTGAGTGTCCAGATCCGCTTTCACAAAGCATTTATGACTGGTTGTGGACGTAAATGTAAATATCTCAATAAAAGTGTTTCCCATAATATAATTAAACATAATTGTCTCCAGGATTATGTCTCAAATGACCAAAAACCTATCACTTCTCGACTACTAACCATAGTATCACTAAACTGTTCGCGATATAAATTTCTCTACTTACGTTTACATCCACAACTAGTCGTAAACTAGACGTACGATGTTTTGTGAAATTGGCTCCAGGTACATTTAATAATAGTAAATTAATTAATGTTTTAATACCATCTTTTTTCTTCTTTATAATTTGTTATTGACAAGAAATTAAGATTGTTGCATTTAAATATGTAAATTTTGTGCTAGAGCTCTGTTATTTATCAGTCATTATTAATACAGGAAAAAAAATCATTCATTCATCATTTTCATCTGCCAAACATTTATTATGTTTATATAGGCCACTATTGAGAATAAAATGTTATGGTCTTAAGATATTGGCTTTATCCTGCAATGGTTAGAATGGTGAAAACTGCAAGGCTCTGTCTACCAGCTTCACCATTTGACTTAATGCGTGGAGGAACATAGTAACCTACATTAATAAAAATTACAATCAAAACTCTCGACCAATAAGCTTTGATTGTGAAGCTATAGTCAGTTCATCATGGTATATCTACATATAGGTTTTACACTTTGCTCAATTTAACACTAACTATTGAAGACTAATTACTATGTCATGGCCTGCACTGGACATGCAGTAATTTAGTACATCGTTGAACCTCATAATTTTGATTTATGACTACAAATATAGTTTTCTTTTCATACTGGCGGACGTGTAATTGCAAGTACTTTTACTTGACTGACTTTGCGAAGAAAATGCAGCTTGCGTGTCAATAGTGTTTCCAAAAAGGCCACACAATTAAAGATTGGGGGCCAGTGACAATAAACGTGTTGAATACTTCAGTCTTTCAAGTTGTGTATCTGATAATCTTTACCAGCAAGTTTATGTTTTCTCATTGTATACCTCTGTATAGTGTTACGAGATAGCAGTTAAGATGTCTGTTCCAAGAAAATTGAGCAGTGACCATGATTGTATGGCAGGCCATGTTTGAAAAAAAATATGGGTCCTAACACACTTCCATTTTGAGGTGTAGGGTGGCAAGCATTATTGTTTCTGTAAGCATTTGTAATAATATTTACGGATATAATTTAGTACAGTTGAAGTCTTACCAAACGAAAAAGGTTTTGAATTAAATACTAGGTACTTAATATTGAAAATGTTCCGTCCATAAAATATATGAAATTTCTAATATTTATTTTTCTAACAAATTTGAACAACTATTTTACCTTTTGTTTCATTCTGAACATCATTTCCTGTTCCTGTTTTGTTCTGCTAAATGTGCATCCTGTGATCTGCCAGAAAGATAAATGTGTTGGCCATTTGTTATGAGTTACTGAGTAATACTACTAATAGTATACATGTAATCTTGTACAGTGTGCATATACATCATATAGTACGGCCATATACTCTAGTATTAGTAGTAAGAAAATGGAAGTTAAAAGTTGGTTTGTTTAATGACACAACTGGAAGTAAGAAAGTAATGACCTTGTTGTCTGGCATAGTGCAGATGTTACTCACAAACCTGTACTACAAGTGTACATCAAAGGTTTCCCCACAGACATAAAGAGTAGCAGGGCACTAGTTCTAAAATGTACCTCTTCAACTAAGCGATTTGATTTATTGTAAGGGATTTGTAAGGACATTAAATTCAGTTATTCATCCCTGTACAATATATAATTCATAATCTATCAAATTTGTACATGTAGTCATAAAATTATAATATTATTGCTGAATTTTGAAACTAAGCACCCTAACACAATCCAGTCAAAACGTCTGCTACATGTACCACATTCAATGTACATGTAGAACATGCATTGTTCTGTTCCAAATTTATGGCTCCTAAATAGTAGATCAGTTTGATTTAGTGGACTCAGGGTGATTAAAGTAAACAATGTTATCTTGTTTGTCTCCGTGTGAGCATAATTATATTCTGTCTGGCACTGACAGTCTCTTAGTGTTATGCCCGGCCCAGGGTGTTTGCGTCTGCAGTACAACTGACCAGTCAGTTAGATGGCTGTTAAGACAACACTGATCTCCTCGTTATCTGGCCAAGACATCTTCCGGCACCAAGACTCTTCCTCAATGAATACAACACAGCAAGGACACGAGGGGGAGGGTAATGTGGCGGGCAGTGTCTTGTGGTAGAGATATTATAACCAGACCTGACATCTGTTGATCATGTTGAGTCTCACCAGGTCAGATTTGTGGCAATTGATTGCAATTACCAGCCTGTCAACTCATAATTATATTTCCAATCTGCCAAATTCTCATCCCATGCTGTAAACAAGCTAAACTGACCGATGCCCTAGCTCTTGAGGTCCAGATAACAAACAGCCTGTGGCTGCTGGCACTGGAAGGAGTGGACGAAAAGGTGGGAGTTGGGGGTGGAGGTGAGGGAGGTTGAATGTTTATCAATAAATCAATTAATATTTTATTGTACAAATGCTCAAATAAGCCTGGTACAAACATACAATTTAAGTGTCATAGGGCATACGCAATTTACAGATACTTTACCTTTAACTTAACATGATATCATATACATTGTAGACAAAATAGATGAAACTAACATCTCCCTAAATGTAGTCAAGCGTAACCATGTCGGATACATGTATCCAACATGGGTTTGTTTCTCACATGGGCTATTTCCATCTTATAATTATGTGTGGGAATGAGAGAAAAATCTTTATAATTTTTTTAACTATATCCAGGTTAATTGTTTGTCATTTTTATTCTGTATATGGAGTCTGTGTAATTCAGTTATTTTTGTGTGGGATTTAAATTGATTTCCTTAACATTTCCCTGCATACAATGTAGTGAATGTACATGTACACTCATTTGCAGTCTCACATCGTGAGTCGTTCACGTCAGACGACACCAACAAATGGACTGAACACAATGTACCGGTAGTGCTTTTGTTTCTCGTTTGATATTTCAATATACTCATTATATTACTGGATAAGGGGACTATGTAGAAATGGTGATGTGTTTCACAATGCAAACAAAATTAGAATAATATGTAACCCACTCCCTCCTCTTCTAATCTTAACATAAAACATAGATCAAATGTCTACTGATGTTTTTACATGAAATTCAATCTGAACTGGGCTTTTTACCATCCTCTCTTTCAGAACATTGTTTAGATTGTGAAACACATTGACATTTACGCACAGTCCTTAATACTTGTTTGTATAACAAAAACATTTTCATGGTGATGATTTGCATGAGATACATTACCCAAAAATTTATCATGATATGAAGTTAACTGGTATCATAACTATTATCTAGTTTTAACATCTCAAACCATTGATTGATTGATTGGATAAATTAACTTATATATATTAACTTAAATGAGAAAGTAATTTTGTTTTTTAATTGACACCGACTGATTGCCTTCACTAGCTAGATGAGCCATGAATCTAAGAATACATGTGCCTCACTTACTGCAGTTTGAGTGGGCTAGAGGTGTGGGATGATTATCAATGCTTACTGTGTCCACCTGATGGACGTGATCAAGGTTGAAGAATCGAGTCTCTTTCATAAAATCATTAACGTGTGGTATATACCCCCATTCCAACTAGCGTTCCTTGACTAGTACACCAAAGACTGGTTTTGTGCTATCCTGTCTGTGTTAAATTGCATATAAAAGATAACCTTGGTACTGTTTATAAAAAGTAGCCTATGTGTATCATTTATCTACTTTTGATACAGCACACTTGTAGAACAGACAGTAATGAAATGCTGACAGTAATTAGTAATATTCATCAAAGGAAGATAGATTTTTCCATCAGTCTCCACAGATGACTCTGACTGGTGTTTGTACAAACGTATGTGTCATGCAGTTTACTGGGACATGCCATCTTCTTCAGAAACAGCTGTAAATGAGTCTTAAGCAAATTTGAGATTCCATCATACTGAATGGTCGGGCCACTCCAAAGGACAGTTGTTTGCCAATTAGTTCTGCATAAACATGGCCACAAACTTGTAGCATGATATAACGGAGCTGCTGCTAGCTAAATTGTTATCTACTGATGCAGCTTGAGCTAATTCAGCCAATTTCTCATATCTTGTCACCGACACCTGGCCTCAACCTTTAATGGGATAATCTGTCATGTTGATAAACTGATCAAATCAGGATGTACACGTTATGATCATCTTTTAGACTTTATGTGAGTGGGACGTAACGCAGGGCAAGAGTGTCCATCTGAGGTTCGATGTATCTAAGGATCGATCCTCCTCAGTGAGACCTGTTGGGTTGTTTTCCGTTCCAACCAGTGATTCATGACTGGTCCGTTAAAGGCTGGGGTGTGTGCTATCCTATTTGTAGCAAAGTGCTCATAAAAGATCCCTTGTTCCAGGACATATCTATTGATAAATCACAGTTCAGCCCTAATCGGAGAATTCATTGGTAAATTTTCTCAATTCTAACCACTGCTCTGTGGCTGATGTATCAAAGGCTGTGGTTATCGTGTCCTGCGTATGATCAAATATACACAAAACAAACCATTGTTGCATGACAGGTGCAGGAGTATATCAAACGCTGTCATATGTGTTCTGTAATTAAAAAAATACACATTCAAGTTTTTCATAGACAAAACCCTTTGTAGATCTACAATGTACATATTTCACAAATAATGAATTTGTCTTCAACATACAATTGTAATATTGTATATTAAAGATTTGTTGATTGTTTGCTGTCTCTTCCTAGTTTCCGGCTGCGATGATGGAAATCAAATTTTATCTTCTAATGATTGCCAAGTACTATAAAATTGGTAATATTCACGGTTGTAAATTTGTGCAATTTGGAAAAATATCAACTCTCGATATATAATTTTCTCATTGCAAAAAAAAATAAATTGTTGTATTAGTCAATATATATCATTACTAGTAATTATTCACGTGCTTGAAATTTTCATGGTTGTATAATAAATGTGATAAACTCGAAAATTACAGACACGCAAATAATACCCGTTTTACAGCACATTGTAATATAAAGATTTCTGTTCAAACGAAACTGGAAATTTGATTTCCTACTAATCACAAACCTGGGTTGAATCGCTTCCTTCTAATTGTTTCCTAATTAAATTAGTCTTGTCTAATCCATTGTGGTTACATACTGTTATTTCCTAGCTGAGATATAGACATGGCTGATGAATGGAGGGTTTGCGTCTAGGTATTGGTTCTTTGTGTGTGGATTACTTGCTATTGATTCCCTACTACCGGTGACAAATTAGACGTGGCATGGTGTGATAGAAACTCTGCAAGTCCAAATATCATTCTCTTTGAAGCTTAAACAGTTTTCAAATGGCATGTTTTCGCTGCTTCCTGCCTCTTAATAATGTCGATGGATTTATCGCTTTTAACATTTGAAGGATATTAAAATAGATTTCTATTTAAATCATTGCCATTACTAATCGCTTTGGCTTTGTAGATTAAAGAGTCCATTTTTTAATCTCATGAATTGACATGTAACATGTACATCCTAAAGATAATTTTATTTTTTCAAAAAAATCCAACATGTCAATATGTATCTTTTAAAATGTATCGGCATTAGTTCAGATTTCCTTTTAAGTTTTAGTCAATTTTCCCACATTTATTGTATTCTTAAGTAAATTTTTTATTAAAATGCTAATTTATACAAACGTTTGTCCACCAATTACTAAACATTTTAGCCAGTCTGAGCCCTGGTTACATGCCTGCATGCATTTTTATTAGTTTGGTTTTTGTTCGATGCAGTTTCTTTTATCTAGACTCACAAAATACATATGGTAACCACATAGATCTGCTGTTGATACATGTTTTGTGTACTGAAATGGTTACATTATTAAAATTTTAAACTTGGAGATTAAATTAAATCTGTAAACATTGTGAACTGATATGTAATGAAACAACATCATTAATTAGTGCCATATGGGAGCTGAGTTGTGCAGAGCAAGTTAATATTTTGATGTATGCAGTACGTAAGTGTTCAGGACAGGTTTGTGGTTGCACAGTATAGCACAGGTTCATTGAAAGTGATTGTGTTCCAGCATGTACTTGTAGTTCAGTGCAACCTCCTATTGTGGCCTGATCGCTGACATCCATGTCAATTGGTACAGGTTTACCTACATGGATAAGTCAGGTAGGTTAATATAGCGGAGGTCGTGCAGTTTAATTGACATTTGTTTGCTTGACATCGACAGCATAATGCCAACTCTGTGTGTATCACGTGTCATTTTTCACTCAAATACTAGTTCACTCACTGGTGCTTGTGCATCAGACTCATGAGTGAGTGGTTTGGGTTTAGGTTTTCATGCCAGTATCTGCCTCATGTTTCAGTTGGTGTGTCTGCCTCATGAGTGAGTGGTTTGGGTTTAGGTTTTCATGCCAGTATCTGCCTCATGTTTCAGTTGGTGTGTCTGCCTCATG
>JAULBR010034804.1:0-15222 GCA_032355825.1 Melanodrymia aurantiaca
TTTTTTTTTTTTTTTATTTTTGTTTTTTTGTATGTTTGTGTGAGAGAGAGAGAGTGAGAGAGAGAGAGACAGAGAGAGAGACAGACAGAGAGAGAGAGAGAGAGAGAGAGAGAGAGAGAGAGAGAGAGAATATATAATAAATTATCTAGATCAATGAATGAATGGATAGATAGATAGATAGATAGATAGATAGATAGATAGATAGATAGATAGATGGATAGATAGATAGATGGATGGATGGATGGATGGACGGACGGACGAATGACGAGATGGATTGATGGATGGATGGATGGATGGATCGATGGATGGACGGACGGATGCGACACAGATAGGTAGATAGTGTGTGACGTTGTTCAGTCTTCAAGAGGTGGCGTGCATTACCACAGCATGGTCTCTATTCAACATGGTTTCCAGTTAAAGAGTGGTACTCAGGATTGACCAGACACCAAGTGATCAACTTCATACACTGCTTTAAGTGAAGCACGATGCAACTGACAGCACGGAGATAGATTAGCTGACGTTAGTCTTTGAGGAGAAGTTCTCTCATTCTCTCATTCAAATTAATGTCACGTCGTTGTCCTGGAGAATTAAATCTCTAGTGAATGCAATTTGAAGAAAAAGAAGCAGATATAATTCAATTTATTACTTCTTGTCTTGCTTATAGCAATGAAGCAGGACCCAGCTTTCAAAAGAAGACCCTGACAAGAAAACAAAGGAACAGACAACTGGGTTAGATATCGAATATATAGACAACACCCGAAGGCTTGACATCGCAAAGCTAAAGGTTTTATCAACATGCCGGTATATTCTAATCTGTGTATTTGATCAACATCATTCTGTTTTGAGCTGCAAGTTTCACAAACTTATATACTGTACCTGTATTGTAATCTACCGCGTATACATGTATTGACAGACGTTTTTTCAACACCTGTTGTAATTTGCAGGTTTAAATGACATACTAAAGTTGTAGTTTGATAATATCTAAACAGTAATGACAATGTGTATTTATACATTGGTTTCCAACAAACCTTATTACAGCTAAACACTATTACAGACAAGATTAACAGACAAAAGTGTGTTAAATTTAATTATAGATAATTTTCAAAATGGTTTCAAGAACGACGGTTTATTACGAAAAACTCGAGATCAGAAACGACGTTTTGTTTGTGAGGAAAGTAGACTAAAGTACAAGCTATAAACTTGCTTTTAGATTTGAAAAAGCTTTTGATTCTATATCTATGTGACTTGTTAAAATTAAAAGTAATCTAAACTATTTTGGGTTTGGTTGATCTACTATGCCATAAAAAGGATTTGAAATAGTTTCACTAAAATAAGTCCAGAGACTAGGCCTATATATACGTGTTCTCCAACGTTACAAAAAAATAGTATTGAACAATTATATTTATGAACTTTTACCATTTTGTTTTGAATATTCATTTATACTATATTACTAGAACATTATCGTTATTAACATAATCATATCCACTTGCATGGTATTTACAAATAAAATATAATAGTGTGTCGAAATTTGTTAAAAGATTGAACAATGATAATTTCTATTCAATTGAAGGCACTTATAAGTCATGGATGGATATTAAATGTATTTTTCTCAATCGTGAATAACATACCAAAAAACTCTAACATATGTGACCGGTGAAAGGGAACTGTAATTAAATTATTTGTGTTTGGAGCACGGTGAATAATCAGATAATACTCCTAATTAGTTTATCTTCTCTAATTGCTTTCTTTGAAGACATGACACGATATTCACGGATGTAACAGACGAAAGATAAATGTGTGTGTACTTCATAAAAGAAAGATATCAGAATCGGACGTTTTGCCCCCCAAAGTGTTGAAAATGTGAGTCACGCACGTCGCATATTCATGCTGGAAAGCAGAAATGGTGTATTTGCGAAAAAGTCGGTTGATGGAATTAATTGGAATAACGAAATGGGATTCACGCAGGAAGTGTGTGTGTGATTTATAGCAGGGGAAGTTCGATACGCGCTGAAACTGATTCCAATAACCCGGTGGGATTTTGGGACGGAATTCGATAATTGTTGAGTTTTGGTGACGTAAACTTTGCAAGACACCAAGAATAACTCGCTCGGCCCTACAAGCGTCACGGAAATGCATTATTCATGAAACAAGAGGCAATTTCGAGCTAAGTCGGAATAATAATTTGCATGGAAATGTTTCAACATCAGCTGATAAGCCAGGGAAGAGTGGCATGCTGTCGTTTGTATTATACACCGACACGCCAACCAGTCACGTATACCATCGTCCTATTTGCAGTCACTTATTAAATTGATAGCCGACATTTTGTCCATTATTTTCTAACAATCATCTTAATATTAAAATATTAAGTGTCTATCTTATAGGGACCGTGCATATTATGTGTTTCAGACTGCGTACAAAGTTAGAATGGTGTTTGACCACCTCCCTCTCCTTCCAATCCCAAAGTAAAATGAAATTGAATCCGAACTTGGTTTTTACCTCCTTCGTCCAACCCCCACCCCGACCCAGCCCTCTGTTCCGATCATTGTTTGGATTGTGAAACACACTGACAATTAGGAAGGGGAGAGAGAAGGTCAAACACAATCTATCTTGACAATTAGGAAGGGGAGAGAGAGGGTCAAACACAACCTATCATTGTTTGGATTATTACAATAACGATACGATTGGTTTTAAGCGTCTTATCCACTGGCGGTTTAGCATGGGTGCTGTCCACCATCAAGCCTGTACCCAAGGCAAGAGTTTAGATTAAAAAAAAAACAGTGGTATTTATGCACCATCCATAAGTGCAGATGTAGTTGAAAACAGCGAGCGCACCAACAGTAACAGTTACTATTCTCATGAGTATACACTGGCTGTGAGTGTGAGCTGTGAGCTGTGAGTGTGAGCGGCGGCCTGATGAGGTCTGAGAGCTTTCCTGGGTCGGAAGGTGTGATGCTCTTTACTGCACGTCAATACACTCTCCGCCTGTCAGAAACGTGAGAAAACCATTTACAGCAACTTATTACCTAAACATAATGCAAATATTTGTACAACTACTCTTTGTTGTTCTCTGTCGATCAAGAAGATGTTCTGAAATTCATGCGCGGTAGAGGATGGATACCAACATGCATATTTAAACGTCTCCACCGCAACAATACTTTTAAGATCTTGTATTTTTGTTGTCCTTCCAATACCTTCAAATGCCAATTAGCACTCATTTTTTCTTTCTTTGAGAAACACTTACCATAAATCATACTATTATACCACTACATAATGTATAAATTTAAAAATGTTATGTAGACGAAACATAAAAATTAACTATACATGGGTGACACAAATCAAAACATTGTAAGATAAACACAAAGCAAGAAAGAAAAACGAAGGTTCAGAGAAATAATACAGCAATAAGGACTTGAAATAGTGACCGCTGGTATTACTTGAATATGTCTTGAACCTAGTCAATCCTGTAGGTGGGGTTCAGTATGTAACTAACAATATTGATCACGTTTAAATGTTGCCTAATTAGCAAATGGCTGCTCTATGATAGACATTCAGATACTATTTTACGATATGACGCATCATTGACACAGATGGGGTCTGATGCAATACCTTACTTTGACCGATTTTACACTTTTTAACCTTTTCGATGAAGTCAGCGGACAAACATATAATATGTCTGTACTTACGACGGGTGCCAGTGGTGAAACACGCCCTTTTTTCGCGAACATCTGATATCATCACTACTTTGGCAATGATTCGAGAGTACAAGTCATCTCTACTTTGTCGCAATATCCCTTCGACTCTTGCTTGTGCCGAGATGCGCATTATGCCATGTCAATATTTTGTCGTTTAGATTGTCTCCTGTATGTGGCGGTCCACTTGTACATAACATATAGGTGGCGTTCAAGTATTACCTAACAAACTAAATAGCTATGATTTCTAGCCATCACAGCAACACAATTGCACGATTGTTTTAAGAAACCACTTGCGCTAGACCTAATCAGACTTGCAAAAAGCGCAGTCAAGTAGGAACGCAATTATAGAAAACTGTCAAAAATGCACGTAAAGCCAAGACAAACCCCGCGTGTCAAATTCAATCATTGCGAGCTGCATGTTGAGAAGTGTCAAAACATGACAGAAGTAGTTCATTGTGCAAGAACAAATCCACTTCCCGTGAGTTGTCACAAAAAAACATCAAGATTAGGCTCTGCATTAAAGAAGAAATCTATTCCTCAAACATGCATAGCAGTGAAACCTGAATATGAAACGTGAATCTAAGCAGCCAAAAGTAAGTGGTTAAACGAAGCTTCTATATAGAGCATATGTACTACATTTATAGCTATACTTATGGAGAAAAAAAAGATAACCTAGACATCTTTAGACAAGTGGTTAATGGTTGGTCGCATTAAATGAGCAAATCTGACTGTATATGACAATCTGGTGGTTTTGAGCAATGCATGCGAGACTGAAACAAGTTTGACCCTGATAGGCACTGGGTTCGAATCCCATTCGTGGCATGTGGGATTTTTAATCTCAGTACCGGTGTAAAAGGACCACAAGTCCCGCAGGAATGCAAGTCGTGTAACATAGATCTATACGTATAGGTCCTATAGCAACATTGTTTCGGACATATATATTCATAAGGACGTCTATTCCTTTTACACCGACTCCAACCCAGAGTGAGTAATCCGCAAGGCTCAATGGGTAAGTGCATGTACTACCGTTTACCCTGACCAGAAATACATTGAATATACATATATCGATACTCTGAGCAAGAACAGGTAAGAACATTTCAATTTAATTAATTATAAAATGCCCTATTAGCCCAAAAAGTGGTAGAACTACCGAAACTGATGAGTGTACTTTCAAGACTTCATCGCAACATGTACAGCGCGATTAACAAATGCCAATTATGTTCTTGAACTTTTACACTTCTATTACATTCAACTTATGACAAGAACTTGTGTTTGTGACACGTCATTAGTGCTGACCTTTGACAAGCAAACATGAGACGTGTGGAATTATACTTCTCCAGAGATCATGAATTTTGATCAAATCACAACTGACATTTGTTGTTCAAAATGCATAACAATTGAATCCAATTTGACAGAAGAGTATAGGATTGTCTGGGAAACGATTCAATTCATGTGAATGAGATTGCATAAATGAATACTCATCGCGTGCTACTCTGGAACTGTCGCTCATCTGAACTCTCGGACATTGGGCGATACTAAAATACGAAATATGAAATTACAACCATCCTTGCTCTTTGCCGTTCTATTGTTATTATCCCACCAGACTCTGGACAATTATATCTGCCACAATCCATCTAATGTGAAACATTTATGACGTCCCATAGAGATTTTACACTAATTAACCGGAGCTCATCAAAATTCGTCTATCTGGCAAATTACCATATTTATGGCTGGTCGTGGGATTTGATTGCATGTAAATTGTATAAAACTATCTGGCTGTTAAACGAGTGGCCGCATGTAGTGTGTACTTTACATCATATCCTCTTAATCTCCGCCATTATTCTCTCAGTTTGGCAGAGCGATGCTTCATTTGTGTGTGTGCTTACGGGAATGGGAATTCATGTTTCGCAAGATGATGGCATATTAATTTCAACATAGTATCTGCAGGTTATTCAGTACACGGTCAGTCGGATGAAACTGTCATTTATATAATATAATTATATCTGCAATTTACTGAGAACGAGGACATCTATAGATGATGGCATATTTATTTCAACATCGTATCTGCAGTTTACTCACAACACGGTCAGTCAGATGAAACATAGCCATCTACGTGTATATAATTATGATATCTGCAGTTTACTCACAACACGGACAGTCAGATGAAACATAGTCATCTACGTGTATATGTATATAGTAATTATGATATCTGCAGTTTACTGAGAACACGGACAGCTAAATGAAACATAGTCATCTACGTGTATATAATTATGATAAATTATCTGCAGTTTACTAAGAACACGGACAGTCAGATGAAACATAGTCATCTACGTGTATATAATTATGATATCTGCAGTTTACTCACAACACGGACAGCTAAATGAAACATAGTCATCTACATGTATATAATTATGATATCTGCAGTTTACTCACAACACGGACAGCTAAATGAAACATAGTCATTTAAATTTGCAGTTTACTCAGAACACGAACATCTAGATGAAGTATATTAATTTCAACATCATATCTACAGTTTTTTTCAGAACAGCAGTGTAATTACGTCATAATATGCTTAAATATTTTCTGGGGCAAAATATAATCGAGTTAATGAAGAGCTCTCACGATGATTGAGATTTTTTAAACAAAACGAGAAATTTAACCAGGATTCTTTTTTTCAGAACAGAACAAACTATTGGTTCACTGAACAAGAGGTGTTGCTTTAGAAGCAGAGGTTGTATCCACCCACCCTCCCAGGCCCCAGGCCTACCCACCTTCCCAGGCCCCAGGCCCCAGACCTACCCACATTCCCATTATAGGCCTATTTGGGCACAGTCGGCCATCAAACGTCAAAACCGTATGTGAAAACTGCCCATTGCGGGTAGGCTTTACAAAATAAATAAATAATTGTTGATATCTGGTTTTAATAAGAAATAAATGTTTGCTTCTACATCAGATACATGGTGCATGCAGATTCGGTCATCCGTGACATACAAGTTGATTATTGTCGACAAGCCTCGCCAAACTTCCCAGCACGACGGAACACAATGAAGTGGATGCTGGGAACGTAGACAGCAGGTGGGAAGCGGTTAAATCAAACGAATGTGGACTGTTGCCACACACCTCACTTTCTGAAGTGACGTAATGCAATTTCCTCCTATAATTTACGTCATCGGTTACCTATAGGCTACCGCCGTCAGACCTCCGGGCCGAGCAGTTTTAATGGAAGAATACATCTGTGAAATATTAATAACATAACATATGTCCAACAAACCAAATGAAACGCAAACAAAAATACACCACTGCTAATTCAATTAATTAGACTATGTCAATAGTTAACGAAGCGTTCAATAATTAATGATGCGTTATAGGCAAGGGCAGCGATGCATGAACCGCACGTGTATCTGCCAGGATGTTGGACATGTCTAAAGGTGCAAACAAACCCTTTCCCCACCAAGCTGTCAGGAGTTAGTTTGTTAGTTAGTTATATAACTAATTTACGTCATTATATCCAATTAAGTTTCAAGCACTTCAGTCATGGACAGGCAGTCCTGCTGCCTCGACTGCCTGTTCAGGACAGACGATAGTATTAGTATGGCAGAGGAAACCCGCTACTCTTAATGAGTGCATTTTTCCATAGACAGGACTGTACATACCATGGCCAACATACCAGTTATGGACCAGTCGATGTAAGTGGAAGTATATCTACCCATTGAGCCTTGCAGAGCACTCGCTCTGGGTGGTACTAGGAATAAACATCTCATATGCAACGAGTGCGGTTAGAACCCAGTATCTAACCAGTCTTAGACCCGACGCGTTTAACCCCTGCACCATGGAGATCGGTGCCATGTCAGGATTTATACTGCCACATATATATGCTGTGCTGGGTCTCGTAACAGGTGTGTGTGTGTGTGTGTGTGTGTGTGTGTGTGTGTGTGTGTGTGTGTGTGTGCATGTGTGTGTGTGTGTGTGTGTGTGTGCATGTGTGTGTGTGTGTGTGTGTGTGCGTGTGTGTGTGCGTGCGTGCTTGCGTGCGTGCGTGTGTGTATGTGTCCCTCCTCTCTAATATATTTTACACAAACGATTATACAGACAATGCCTTTGTATTTTTTATTTGCCAAATACTCTGATAAATACGAATTCATCTTGTACATAAGTATTGCCAGTCATCAGAATGAAACAGACAAATACTGGCGTATTTTATTAATCAACTTCTCAAAAATCTTTATTTGACTAAAATATAAAACTAACATGTGTATCGATAAACAAAATAATGTAGAAGTTTTAACACATGCTCTGTAATTTGTTTGTGGTTGGTAATGTATCTGTTTTAAAACGATATCTCCAACGTGAAATATTTCATCAAATGTTGTATGCGCATATTAAGTTGTTAAAACATAAACCAATTGTAAATTCACTGCAGCCTATTTACTATATTCTGCTAAAAGGGACATGCAGTTGATGAATTATCCAAGAGGCTTTTACAGATTATCTAGACACGTGTATGCTTATTAGTTGTGATATTGCAGACAGCATTTGAACACCATTCATAGCAGAAATATAATCCGTCTATTGCTCCTGATGAAGCAAAAACAAGAAAATATATCCATTAATCCAGAAATACTAGCCATCGTTGTTAAGCTGTCAAACTACCTGAAATGAGCAGTCTTTGAAATAGGAGAACAATGATTTTCTGTAATGCTACCTAGGTGATTGTATGCCGACCTTTACACCGGTCCATCAGGACCAGGTAAACACCACCTTTGATGCTAACCCAGGAGAACAGGTGTCGCTGTCAGAGCAGACGACTCACAAACCACAGCCCTGTCTGGATGTGAAAAATGAGCAGCTCATGGTTTTGTGAAAGGGTTTGAAGTTTTTTTTTGCTGTGGGAAATGTGATACTATTGTTTTAGTACATTCTGTGACTCGTTGTTTAATGATGTTTCTTCACTCTTGGCTGAGCGAGGGCGGTGTACAGGTCACACAACGGACGGACGGACCACGGGAACATTAGTTTTCACAGGGGGTGCAATTTTTTAAATAGAAAAAGTGGACCTTGAATAGCAAACATTGAAATTAATAGTGCATACAGGCATACTAAACCAATGGTGCTCGGAAAAAATGTCATAGGAAAAAAATGCCAAGGAATAATAGTCAAAGAAAAAAGTCAAGAAAATATATGTCAAGGGAAAATAATGAAATGAAAAAATGTCAAAGGAAAAAGTGTCAAACCTAATAAAACAAATGATGTAAAACCTAATAGAATTTTCGAAATCCTCTAAACCAGCTGATACTTGTAGCTGTTTGAAAAGTTAATTTGAAAAGCATGTCTTAATTATATTTATCATCTGCTATACGTGTAGATATATAACAGCTACATGAGATAGTGACATATAAAAGTAACGAGAATAAGTTACTAATTATTATCAGTCCAACAGTGTATGCATGCCGTTACATGGAACATTCAACTTAACCGCAGCCGCTGCCTTCATTTGTTCAAACAAAATACAATAATAATAGTATTAATATTATTAAAAATATTAGCAGTTCTTTATGAGAACTGAATAACCCTGAAGTTCTGCTTTCCCATGTATTTGGAGAATTGAAATACACCAAAGTAACCTGCAAGTTTACGAATCAATAGGACAATAGATTTGAATTTTTTCCCTTGACTTTTCTTCTGTTGCCTTTTTTCTTTAAATTGTTTTCATTTGACTTTTTGACGTTACATTTTTTCCTTAGCGAATTAATCATGCCATCACATGACTATGCAAGGCAGGTTGTTTTGTTAATGACGGGCTCAAGAGATTTTGAGATCCAATGATCATGACCCTTGATAAATAAAACCACATGTTGGATCTTGGTTGATTTATGAGTTTTTTCTTGCATTCATAATCAGGGTGTCGTAATGCAAGATTCCCGTTAACTATCAAACCACGAAAAACAATTAAAACATACGATTGAGCAAAACAAATTAAATGAACACCTTTTATTGTATATTTAGAAAAAGCAATATCCTATTTAAGGGTATAATTAACCAGGGTTAAAACCAATTTCCTTCAATAGGCAGCTAATAATGTTTTTGAAGGTGACGCGTGCATCGAGTACACGAACATGACGTGTCAGGATGTGTTTCAAGCAAACAAGGAAGAGAGTTTAATTTCTAGTTACAGCTGTTATACTGTGTTGTTTTATGTCACAAATCTCACACGTAGCTCCAATATGGTGAGGTTAGTATCCCGTAAAAGCAGGCTGCCAGCACGCAGACGTCGACTACAAACGGTTGTTGTGTTTTGTGGGCCATTAACCATCATATCAGAGTGGCACCGTCCACATGTGCACCTGCAGTATTAAACATCGTCAATAAACCACTGACCTTGTTTGTGCAAGGCTTTTTTTGGTTGTTTTTATGTGGATATGTTTTGTTGCAGAAAATTTACCTTTAAATTTGTTGCAGCACAGGGTGGTCTAAAATTGTTACGTAAAAGACGGGCTTAATTTTGCACAAAAATGCGGTTGGGAACACAATCACAATTTTATGATTTGAATTTGCAATCAGAATTGATATGTACCAAGCTTCTGACCGTCTATCGTCCTCTCTTTCCGTGCACCGTTCTAAAGGGTCGTGTGAAGCACACGAAATCCGCTATGTGACATTGAGTCGTATACGAGATTTATGTGCCATCATTACTCGAGGTATCCTCCTATAACATGTGCACCAAAACGCCACGCCACGGTCATGAACACCTAGGGCATGCAGCTATAACATTTGTCTGGCCTTGGACACAAGACAGTCAGGGTCAACAAACTTCAGAAGTCACAAGGTGCTGTCTGGTAGCCCGGTACGTTATACTGATAGTACTTAATAGTAAATGTCTGGTATGTAGAGGTACGGTCTTGAGTATAATACCAGAGAAACAATGCATCTAAATCCTTGACTGCATTAATCCGGTTCTCTTAATCCGCATCCGCAAATTAATTTGTTACGTCCGCAAAACGTGTATGTCTGTGCGAATGCAGTCGATCCGCGATATGATCCATCATCGGAGCTTTAGTAAAATTGTAAGAAAATCACGTCCGGATATGGACGTATAGTTGTTATAAACGCTAGATTACACTTCAGTGTTTGGCAGAAATTTTCGAGCCACCTGTATTAGAGTATCAATATACATCGGGGACCTATACAATTTGATATACTATTTTCATTAATTTGTCACTCTCTACAGGCACATTAAAAGAACAAGCTTGACCCTTACCACTAAGTCTTGCTACAATAAATACTAGTACAAAAATATCTTAACTTCCCATTTTACATCTAAATGCGGTATCCGTCGTTACTTTTTACGGTACATTACCGTGGATTTTACGGAATTAAGTAACAGTCTATAATATATAATGTTATATACATGTAATTGTTATTATGTGATTAGGAGAGGACCTCGTAATTTGTACAATTTGTGCCAAATATTACATGTATATTAAATGCAATAAAATATATTTCAATCAATATACATGTACTTGGAAAATTATTATTTTTAATATTATGTTCGCTAAATGTAATACATTTCTGCAAGCGAACTACAAGATTAATAATGTGTATAATATATAACGTCACAGATTAGAAGTCACAATCCGCTGCATGCAGGGAATATCTTTCCCAGAGTGGTGATTGTACGGATGTGTCTAACTATGGATTATAAAACAGGATCACTTTTTTAGTATTAATGTTACTACTAAGCTTATATTTTGGGTTAATATATTTCTACTGACTATGGCAAGAGACGAGTTTGGTTTAGAATTCGGGTTTTTTTCCTTCACAAAGTTGATACATACATTTAAAATAAAACTCTGTTGATAAATTCTTTTTATATATTATGTGGCGGGTTTGGATTCAATTGAAAGACAATAGGGACAGGCATGACAACTAGAAACAAACTAAATTTACCATAAGAAAACGACAAAATATTTCTCAAATTTTTTAAGTTAAACTTTTTGAGAGATTTTGACAGTTATTAACCATACTGAAATGTTCGCCAAAACTTCAACATTGAACCATTAAGAACGATAGCTATTTAGTTGTTCACGATAATAGCATATACATGTACATATTATCTTAAATCATAAATTTCCAGGATATAAATATATGTTCAGGAATACATGCTCTGGTCACAGCCATTCAAACATGTATGAATCCGCATCAAATCATGTAAATATTCATATAAACAATTAATCACACTAACCAAACATGTTGAAAGAGTAACTGTGTATACAAGTTACAACCAACATGTATGCAAACTGTTATTTCCGTAACGTACACTAGATTCGCCACTGGATACTGCTACCTATTTTTAAGAAATAGACAAACGAAGAGATATCATATACATGTATAATAGTTGTATTGAATGCTTAATTCGTTTTGATCGTAAAGGGTAAATTTTTTAGATATCCATAGTCTATTTTCCAACCTTTATAATTATAGCACAATGTTTACAAAGGCTGAGGCTTTTTTCCCCCGCACGTCTATTTTGTGGTTTTCTGAACAGTTATCTGAAATGCAAATTCTATTTTACAATAATAATTATATCTAGACTATACATCTTAGTTTTAAAAATATATATCAACGTTGTACATGATTAAGATATCATAACAGATGCTTGCAAAGATAAATGTTCCTCCTCGGTAAAACGATTTAAATATACACTGTACACTTTTTTTATTTATGTCATAACTTTTGGAATGTTCAAAGACCACAGGTCATGTTAACATCTGCTTCAGATTGTCTAAATCACTCCCAAATTGTCATTACACTCTTACGTCAAATGTTCCCTCCATCCATAGCCAGGGCTCGTGCGACTTCCGCACGTGGAGAGCACGCTCTCAGTCATTAGCAGCGACCGGGGGTCACTTTGAGAGCTCCACAACAATGATATAATTCATCATCATCATTTGTAAATTTTACAAAAATGAAATTAATAAAACCGCAGAGGAAAGCCAGCCGATGCAAAAGAAAGAGATAGTTTGATGGTAATTTGATGGGCACTGCAGTCCCCTATCCCATCTCTTCGTGCCTGTAGCAGACGACTTGTCTCAAGGAGAGGACACCGGCTCTTGGTGATTGACTTGTATGGAAAATAATAGACCAGGGGTCATAAATTTGCAGAAGCAGAACCATAATTTATTGCAGATATCTTTGTCCTTTCATTATAGCCCTCTGTCGTTGCTGAGGTGCAGGGTCAGATTTGACGCGAATTATGGAAAACAAGTCTAACCTTTTGATTTGAATCGCCAATTTTATATTTGCATATATCCAAGAAGTAATTACCTTCCTGGCATTTTTCATTGATTTTGTCCTTAAAACACGGAGCACCGCTACTGTATGTTATTACTACTGCAACATTGCATATATAATTGTAGAGAAGAAAAATTACTTGAACATTTGGTGACTATTTAGGCAGAATGAGATCTTAGACATGATAAATGAGTTATTGAGCGCTTTTTTTTTTATTCAGAATGCCCGTATGTTATTACTACTGCAACATTGCATTTATAATTGTAGAGAAGAAAAATGACCTGAACATTTGGTGACTATTTAGGCAGAATGATATCTTAGACATGAGAGAGCTGTTTGTCTAGGTGGTATCTGAACAATTAGTTAATTTAATTAAATTACTATTTAGACATTAAGAAGAAAAATCTCAGAATAATATAAGTTTTCGTCAGAGGAACTGACTCTTTCAAAAATTGCAAATTGTACCACGTTGTAAATGGCGAATGGAAGCTAAATACCATACTATATGTATACATGTACATGTACTACATATGATCATGATTTGATGGAATTTAAAACAAGGAAGAGTTTCAATTCTTGCTACCATTAAATAATAATTGTAATCAAGTTCATATTATAATAATAGATATTTCAACAAAGATTTGTCCGCATACATACACTTTGATTCTCATGCACTGAGGTTTGTAGATTATTGCTTTATTAAGTCAAACAGTACGACACTTTTTCCCCACAAATCAGATATCTTTGGACTACTGGCGTGTATCTATTCCAAAACAATAAATGGACTATATTTGCGCGAAGTCCGACCGCTTGCATTTGTATCTTGCTACAGTACGGACTAACCTCAAACAATGTTCTGTTTTTGCTTTGGACATTGTCGTCTCAAAATATACCTAATAAGATGGGTCTTTAAAATACCGCCCAGTGTACATGTAGCATTGAAGAACAAACACCAGAACATATTCTACAAATCTTCTCGCCCCTGAAAGAGAACCGTCAATATTACACGATGGAGACTTCTTGGTGACCTCTTGAAGACGTTTCGTCATCACACCCGGACTATTGATCGGACATAGGTCAAATCGTGATTGAACGTAGACGAAGAAGAATTATTCCCAATATAATTAGAACATTCCTGACCCATATAATGGTAGTAACATCTCTTTGAGAAAGAAAAAAATTGAACAACAAATAATTAATATTAAAAGCCTTTGCAAATACTTCTGGCGACGTCCAGTATTTCTTTTGAGAGGATCCTGATCAATGAGTTCCGCTTCTGCGCACACCAGATCTATGACTTTATGACTTCCGGTCCAGCAGAATTGCGGGCATATTGGGGACTCCGGTGTCAAAAATAATGTCATTTCGTCTTACATTCAAGGAGGTTGTGTCTGCTACGTCCGGCAACATATATCCTACAGACTTAGTTAATGCAATCTAAGAATCGTTTTACTGCACACAAACATTATCAGCACGTTTCCGAGGAGTTAAGTTTAGACGATGTCGGTGTTTTATATTGGTTAATCACGATTTCAAGGACAGTTTGACAGCTCCCTGTCTTTTGTGGCGTCAAGTTTTGAGAACAAGTCATCCAAAGACATTTCAGTGCACTAGAACGGAACACCATTAAACATGACGAACATTATCTTAGACATTTTATAACAACAAGTTGAAAACGACTTTACTATAGCGTCGGGTATACAGTTACGACCAGTGTACTATGACTTCGCGTGTATACTATACGACATCGTGCTTACTATGAAAATGAGCTTAATATGACGTTGTGTATACCGTTGTGACGAATGTATTATGACGTTGGTTGTACAATGAAGACCGCTGTATACAACAACGTCGTATATACTATGACGTCGTGTGTACAATAAATGGCGTATGTACGAGTGTGTTATACTAGTGTACTGTAACGATGAGTTACTATGACGGCGTGTGTAATTCGATATGGCCAATTATAGTGTCATCAGCAGTAAAACAGCATCAACGTGCCATAGACGCGTCGTAACATTCTACTATATGGATATATTTCTATTTAAACTCTTTACTTCTTTCACCTTTAGATAGTGCTGTATATACTGGATATCCACTCTGAGCGGGTAGTCTGCAGCTGGCAATATAATATTCCGTCTGTGTTGAAAGTCAGCCAGTGATCGACGACTGGTTTATCAAATTCTGTGGTGTGTGCTATCCTGTCTATGGGAAAGTGCACATAAAAGACCCCTTGCTGTCA
>JAULBR010034913.1:0-15222 GCA_032355825.1 Melanodrymia aurantiaca
CTAGAAGGCTGAAGACGGAAGTACGGAGCCACAGGCGCCCTCTAGCAAATCACCGTACTACGCACCCCAACGCATATAGCGAACGCAAAGAAGAAGAAGTGTGTTGATATAATAAATACCACCATCAGACATGTCCAATTAATTCATGCACGTTTGTTTAGTCCAAAGTTCTAGGTTTCATTTGAGACGGAAATATAAAAAAAACTGAGATTTTCTAAGAACAATCGTGTACTGCCTCAATGGGTTTGATACGCTACTTTAATAGAAGCTATAAACATTCTCAACATAAAAAGCATGTAAAGCATAAACTACATATACATGTATACACAAACAGACCAAACAAAATTTGCTGGTGAAATAGACGTGAACAAATTGAATAGTATGCGTTTTATTGAACGCCATATGATTAACATTGTCAAAAATGGGAATGGCTTCATTTTGATAGCGTTGTGCAACCATAACTAAGTAATAGTCGAAGGCGCTACGTGCAACAGTTCCTCTTTAGCATGAGGGAATAAATGTATGAAAATATCTACTTATTTTGCATCGAACTATTCCTCGTTCACACAGACATACGCGAAAATGTCCATATAACCAGACATGCAATAAAACGACATGTGTGACTGGCGATACATTGTCAACTTTCCATTGATTTGCTTTCTCGTCGTAGTCACAAGTCATCCGTATTCATTAAACATGGAATCCTCGCTAAGACATCCACATAAACATTGATTCTCCCATTCCCCGCTTCACTCTAAGAAATAAGCAAATTAATTAGATTAAAGTTTGATGCTGATGTTTCCATCAGATTGCGAGACCCCCGGTGACAACGCAATTAGATGAGAGTCCACGACCACATTAACTGGAATTTAGAACTCTCCAAGCTGACATTGTGTTTTCCCAACATTGTTACCAGCCACAATCAAATGCCATTGAGCCACTTAAGCAGCCTGTAAACCAATAATTCTCCCGTGTACGTCGATGGATTAAAATGGCAAGCAGTCGCATGAACCACCGTGATTTGTGTTTGTGATAAGCTCAAGGATTCTCAGCGTTGTTAGCTATATGACAGTGCAAAGCAGAAAGAAAGTTACAACGTTATTTTATCTCTTTCCAATAAGAATATAACCTGTTGTATTAATATCAAACATAAACACAAGCATAACTCTCATGGGTCCCGACCTTTGATGACATCCTCAACAAAACCCTGACTGACTGACTGTCTACACTTAACGCAAATCCAAACACCCCGTCGCCATTATTAATTCCATATTTAATACGAACGAACGTCACTTCAGAATATACCTAATTTACAGGTGAAGTGATAGAAAACAAACCACTGTTGATTTATAATTTAGGTAACTGATACATTCCTAAAATAACGATCTCGTGCAGAAGTAGGTATGTCATATAGTGTTCTACAATAGATATAGCAACACAATTCTCTTGAATCCGTTCGTTGCATGGCTAGCCTTTATACAAATTGAATGCAAGCGCAAATGAGAGAGAGAGAGAGAGAGAGAGAGAGAGACATAAAGGGGGGAGTGTGGGCAGAGTAATCTCCGCACCACAGAGAAGCAAACTCTTAAATACTAGTATCAATGGATATGAAAGGAATTTCTAAAGTCAACCATTGGTAATTTGACAAAAAGTCGACTGAGATGGAACATCCGCCGGTGTGTTGGTTACATACACGTATAAATATTGATGCCAGTTTGTTCTTGTCTGATAATTGATTACGCCACCCACGTTGACAGAAAGGCAGGAGGAGACAGGTCCCATGTGTGTAATCGTGAAGAGATAGATACATGGAATTAACCCAGATATTAAAGCGTGCACCACAAGATAAAATACTACGTGATATAATTATAGGTTAATTTGTACTTGAACGAGGATAGCGACGAATTAGTGAGGAATTTGTTTCGTTTTTCCAACCATCTCAGTTTATGTATTACTAGTATATTAATTAGTATCCTAAACTGGTTTTATTTGATTCTTCTTTCACTTATATAGCACATCTGACCTAACTATAATAATCATCCTCAGAAAAAGGCGTTGGTTCACATCTAATAGCCGATGATTAAATTATGTTGTTAAACAAACTTTCATATTAAGATGTTTACCTATGGACAAACAGTTATATCAAACTATATTGTAGATCGAATAAATCTACAACGATAGATGATCTGATCACTAATATAACTAGTATACGAGTTAGTTATAATCGTAGGAGTGGTTATTGTGGTGCATTGACAAGTTAAACATGTTAAACTTACGTCTGGTTAAGTGTGTTCTGAAAGGATACTGTATGTTTCAAAGGTCACCACACTGCTTCAAAGGTCACAACACCGTAATCAGCTTAATCTCTACCCATAGATCATGTCTTAATATTATATAAATAAACAGTAACAGTACGTTACAGAAAACCGAAGGTACAATGGAGAATAATCTGAAGTTTATGAATAGAACGTCCGAAAATGCTTCAATTCTATCCGGCCATCTTGAACTGAAAGCCCGCTGGTAAGCCAGTGTAGAAGCGAACCATGTCATAATTCAATAAGTGGCTTCAACATAATTTAGTTACCAAATCGTTCATGGATTATTGCGATTTAGTGGCAACGGCGTCAAGACTTGGCGCGTTTGGCTGGCAGACACAATATTATTATATGCTAATTAGTCATGTGGAAAGTACTATCTCTTAGGAACTAATACAAATAGTGTATTGTGCTTTCCTTACGGCCAATTGAAAGGTTTATTTGTGGATCGGATGTCTAATAACGTGCTATTGTCACATTTACTTCTGACAATATCTAGATATTGGGAATCACTAATGGATTAGCATATAGAGGCATACATGAATAGAGTTCTTGTTTGTGAGGTTCTATAACACGATCAGCAAACAGGTTAAATCAGACGACGTCTTGAAACAAATTGGTTTTACTAGTATCATATAATAAACACATTAATTTAATGGATGTCTATATTGGATCACGTTTTATACTCGACCTCCACCTTCCTGTGGTTTAGTGCATAACTTTTGTTCACTCTGCAGGTGGGTATTTTTTTACAACGTGTGCGGATAATAAATAATAATTAGTTGATGATTAATGATGGTCGTCAAATCATAGTTCGTTACTGTATAATATAAATATGTATGTTCTTATGCTTTGTGGAATGGTCTGAGTGTAAGTAAAGTTCTGTTGTGTCGGAAGAGAAGTCTAGCGCTCTTCTGTTTATATATGTTTTGTTCATTTAAGCAATGATAAAAGATAGTTTGTCTGTTTAACGATATCTCTGAAACACATTGATTATTAATCAGCGGTTATAGGATGTCAAACGAACGGTTATAGAGACACAGGCTACTCTTCCCGAATAACAGCAACGGATCTTTTGTGTACTTTCCCACAGACATGGTAGCACACACCACGACCTTTGATTACTGGTTGGAATGGAAAATAACCCAATAGGTCAATCGAGGATGATCGATACTTCGACCTATCTAACCTCAAGCGGACGCTATTCAACTGCGCTAGTCCCGCTCCTACAATGTAATGCAGTCAACGGTGTGTTACCTTTAACACTCAAATCAAACATCCATCAAATAGCAGTTTAGTTTTTGAAATTAAAAAAAATTGTTTTAGAAAAAGAAATTATCATTTAATTAATATCGTTTGTCGTCACCCTGTGTTTGTGTTTGCGTTTTGTACTTGTTCGTCGACTAAGACGAAATAAAATATTGTTTTAATAAAAAAACAACACAAACATCTGAAACTGCAAGACCTACAAATACCTTACAATGGAATCTGTCGGAAACCTTCACCATAGTACGTCATCACGTTCGTTTGAACAGCCACAGGTACGGACTTGCATTGAATCCCAACGCTTACGTAGATTGCATCATTGTAAATTGTAACAGTATTCCGTATTTCAAACAGTTATGTCATCAGAATTTGGTTTCAGATAAGAAAAACAAAGTATACAGTGTCTGGATTTCAACTTGCTGCAGTGTTTCTTATTCGTGTAACTGTGAGGAGTTATTAACGTCTTGAAGACCGACAATCCTGGTAAATACAACTATATCCCTGATTAAACGACACCTTTTAGTTCTTTAGTCACTTGGTTTGAAATAATATTTGGAATGAAATCGTGCATCAGTCTTTGTTTCTAAACAACACAAATCGCCATACAAAGTCGACTTTCAGTAAACATGTTCGATAAAGAACAAGAATTCATCGGGAAATTGCGTGAGGTTTAAAAAATAATTTACACTTTTCTTCTGAAGTGCTGACGCTTGCCACAACACTCCACACCGCACCACACCGACCGCCTCGTGTACGGACTTCTTTACCAGTGCGCGTGCAGGTCTTTTCTTTACTACATGCGTGATTAACCAGTCCCATTGGAACACCTACCAAGACGGATACTGGCTGATATTTCTATTCTCGTACGTTGTTATGCAGTGGCCATTATCACGTGAGAAATAGTCTGCTTTTATGACTTAAGCATTATTCGCGCGTAAGCTGCATGGGCCGACAATATCCTTTGATTCGTTTGCTTGATTGGGAAGCAGTGATATTGTTCGATTGAGCCATCGAGTCGATATAATATCGCCAATTGTCACAAAGCAGTGACGGGCGGCGCTTTTGAATTCTAATTCGAAAATCTCGAAAAGTCACGCACCCAACGCATTAAACGAGAAGTGAACATATGTTGCCGCGCTTTCACGCCCCACTTGTGGATAATTACGATAATGGACCCGATGAGACGGAGTTTTCGCGTCAACTTATTGTCGGTGTTAGTTAGAAGCTTAAAGAGAATCACCCACGAAGTTTGGCGACAAACGTTTCCGCTTTGCTGCATCTCAACATAACAGCGTATAACTTTAAGAAATGTTCGAACTAATAAGATACGGATTTCAGCGACGTAATCGTGCGATGTACAAAATGCAGTTTTACGTAATATAAAGACATTTTGATATTTCTGTTGATGTCTATAATCTTATAATAAATGTATGCAATTATGTAGATAAACGGGGACTGTGTTTTCTCTTCTGTAAATACGTAAATCAATTTCCGTATAACGCGCTCCACCTCGTTGTAAAGTGGTCGCATTTTTCGCGCCAAAATGGTGAGTGATTCTGTTTAATATACAGAACTAGAATCGTGAATACACTAAGTGGATGTTGATATACCAGTATAGATAATATCTCTTGGTCAAGAAAGATCTTATAAATGTTCACAAAAGTCTACAGAACGTGGTAATAATTTAGTTAAAAGCAAATGAAAGACTTCAGAGCACACTATATTTAATCAACCGTTATTACCAGAGGAGAAACCCGCTGTCACCACATAGACTAATATTTTATTTTCTCAAATAAACGTGTAAAATAAATGCCCTTTTACACAGACACCTGGGACACTGATATTTGATAAAGCAGTAACGAAGCACTGGGAAAGAAGCCAAATTGTACGTCTTACATAACTCTTTATCATGGGTCAATTCATTTACGCCATTGAATCCACTTGATTGATATTAAACGAAGCACTCCATACAGTGCAATCTAGTACAGTATTACGCGTTCGACTCAAGTCGACGGTATACTACACGGGTCAGCAGGTGGTCAGTGTGCGGTCAATAACGAGAATACAGTTCTCTTCAAGTGTCCGTACCAAACCGCAAAGCCAAGTCGAGTGGCACTCGAGTCTGTGAAAGCAAACAGCCTCCGCGCATGAATACTGACATGCGGATGAATATAATAATGGCGGCGAGAAGACAACAATGTCCTAGGAGACAGATATCGGTTGAGTTCCTCTTTGTTTGCTCTTTAAGCGACTGTTAAAAGTCACACCTGTCCATAAGCGCCTGCAGACCTGTATATAATTATGACAATATGATTGCTTTTTTGTAGTGTTTGTTTAAACAGGTTGCTATGAAACATAACTTGTTTTCGCAAGATGTGTCACGATATGACGCATCATTGACACCTATAATGAATGGTACAACACCTTATTCATTTTTTGATAATACCCGCTATAATAATGCGAAACACGGACAATAATCAAACGCTGTCCTCAAGACGGGTGCCATTCGTTCATCGTTCATCACTGTTATTCATTAAAATAGTTGACACCTGCAGGGTCGTAATATAATAGTATATTTATTACCGTTATTTACATACTATTTTAATATCGCTGATATTAAGGCATGGAGTAGGGATAGCTTGCGGGAAACTAGCTAACGGCAATGACGTCATATATAGTGGAAGAGCGCTGGATATTGTGTTTAGGCACACTCATATGGATTATATCTCCCTGCATATCGCTTACAATTTAATAACAAATTACACATCAACGGTGTTTGAAATGAACGTCTCCTGGCGTTGTCTGACTGCATTATTGAATTAGCCTTTTGTCATGAATTATACAAAGAAATTAACATTTCTAGAAGTGAAATACAATAATACTGTTAGGATTAATTAAACAATTACATAATTCTGAAGAGGTATGAAGTTATGAGATACGTTATGTTTACGTCCAAAGTGAATTTGCGTTACGTAACTGTAGAACAACCCTTTTTCGTAGAACAATCTGATGGTGGTTAGACCGTTCTGTCGTAAATATATCTAAAACGAAAATTTTTTAATTACCTCATTGCAAACACAATTAAGAAATCACTATTTTAAAAGTCAACAAATGGTCATTAATTAATATTTTTATCTTTGACTGAAATGTGTAATAATATGGACACTATTGCTTATACATTTATCGACACTTAAAGAACCTAATCTCACCGAATCCTCGCTTTCAATTTTTATTAATTCAGAACATGTTCTTGTTCAGAAGAATATCCGAGTTCCAATGGTCAAGAATTGCTGTAAATCAAATTTGATGGACTAGAGAATCAAAGTGTCATATGAAAAATTAAGTAATCACGTATAAACATGAGACGCTGGCCTCATGGTAATTGTGCACGACCTCCAACGCGATCCGAGTTGAATATCAGATGAAGACGGCAAATCAGAAAATCTCTCTAGTAGAACCCGCCATCACCTTCCCGTCACAAACTCCCACCTCGAAACAACTTCAGGAGACCTTCCTAGCATATACTGTCAATCTCTGAATCAAATGGCGCAGATGAAATTATATTTAGAGTCCCGAAAATTACATTTGTGTCTTCGAGATTATAATGGATTGCAAGCGATGTTAGAAAAGGAATCTCTTGAATAGATTGGACGATGTTCTCTCATCTCCCATCGTATTGCAATGCTAGGTTTTTATTCTTGAGAATCAGATATGGATATTTCTACATTCCAGAGAGAATATTCTAAAGGCATTGATTTGTGTAGCGTTTTTTCTTCTTCTATTTTAGCCACACAGTTTGTGTTGCGAAACGCCATGTTGAATGTCAAGTGACAGTAGAGATTTGGGTTACAAAGCCCAAACTACTTTTAACCGTAGACGAAAATAGGCCACTCTGAGCAGTTTACACTGGTGCTAATGCAGTGTCGGAATTGAGTTAATTTATCCAATGGCAAACGCATTTTATATTCCATTCTGGACATTAGAAATCACGTCTGGTGTGTAAAAGTAATGTTTCCATTAACGCGCTTTTCACCAAATTAGGCTTTAAAATCCGTTGAGTTATTTTGAGTCCTCTGCCTATGTTCTGTAACTCTCCTTTAGTGCCATGTCTTCGAACGGTTAAACAAATACTGATTAACTAGCCTATCTAATAAATAAAACAACAAAGTGAAGTCACTGATTTGTTTATACATGTATAACAGCAAGGCATTCAGTAACCCAAATCTAAACTGTTATATATATGTCACTTGACATTCAACGTGGCAATAATTATTGTAAAACTGACATCAAGAAGTCGTAGTAAAACTAAGGTCATTAACTAACATCAAGAATATATGGTGAACATTGGCTGTCACTGACTAACACTGGGAAGTCACGGTAACGGTCAGTATGATGAAACAGGGGCTCATTGACCTACATCGTGAGGTCACTGGGAAGGTCGAGTTAGAGCCCTACCATGAATTATTCTGTCACAACACAAGTGTATAATGTATTTAATATAATTTATCATTTAATGTAACACGTTACACTCTGTATAAAGGACACATTCATGCAGTTAAAACTCTCTATCAGATTCCACATGCATGTCATGACTAACTGTTAGATTTTATTCGCTTTTGTGGTCATTAATCCAAATAATATGCTTCGATTTAATAATTAATTAGCCTTCTTTGAATCGTCTCTGCTCATTACAGTTCTTCCGGAACCATGTGTTACGCCCTTGCCCAGGGAGGAATAATACCACAAAAGGGAACTCAATTTGGACACCATGCTTGCACTAATCAATGCTTAGGATAAACTAGTCGATAATGTCCATACTGTCCGTAATAAATATAACCAAATTACAGGGTTTATTTGTGTTTGGTCGTTACTTAAATTTCAGAATTAGAAAATCTTTGAGTAAATCATTGCGGCTGAAGACGGCTTATTTGGCGTTGAAATATTTACAAGATGCTTCGTTAGCCTGGCAATTACTGACCCGAGGTATTAAATACCCCCTTGCTCGTGTCTGATGCATTCAGGCTACACAACATGGATGTATCGATGCGTTATTAACACCGTCATTAAAACAGAGTTCGTCTCCCCAAGCGCGGTTATTAATTAAACCCATTTCTACCCAAAGACTGGTCATAGTTTCTCATATTAGTCATAATGCAATCTAGATACTGAGATATATTGTACAATAAATTATAACATCATGACAGTCACGGGCGCAGCATTCTCTGATGGTGGCGGCGTGGGATTGTCTTTATCGAAGCATTGGAACTTAAATAGGAACATGTTCATACTATTGACCAAATAATTATGATATTTTCAAAACATTTTCCCATTGGGTTAGAGTCGGTTCGCTCGAAGCTCCAAATCTGCTTTCCATTATATTATAAGGACCTGAATATTATCCATACTACTAACGTAGCAATAACAACTTGAACTCTTTTTTTTGGGGTATAGTGTATTTCAATTTGTTTTGTACCATACAATTTTTAATACGTGAGATACATGCAGTATTATAACGGACTAAAATAACATTAAGTTTACCATTAATGTGACTGAAGGTCGCCTGTTACCTCAACACGCCGAATAAACACGATATCTCAACGTATTAAGCTAGTTGGTTATATCGTATTTACGCTCTTGTTATATCTAATCGAGGTTCAAACGGTTAAAATATGTTTCAAAAACAGTTCATAAATGTGTATTTTTAGAAATATTATATTTTGGTTGGCTAGCAAGCATGACGCACTCTGAAATATTTCTAAATTATTCATGGTAAATGTGGCAGTCTCGACTTGATTCTTTAATACTTGATGATCTGCGAAAAAAGTATAGCAATCAATGTAGAAATAAGTATATAAAGTCAGCCAATTATCAGAAAAACTATTTACATTTTAAAATACGTTTTTAGAAAATTAGGTCAACGTTGTGTGATATTCTAAAATAAATCTTGTTCGACTAATAATAATTTACTTATAATACAAAATGGATTTGCACACTTGAATTTTAGTTCAATTGTAATACGATTTCTTAAATCTAGACGACAAAACATTGACATGACCAAATGCGTATCTCTGCACAAGGCAGAATCGAAGGGACATTGTGACAAAGTTGGGATGGCATTTATTCACGAATCACTGCTAAAGCAATGATGATACCAGAATGTTCGCGAAATGTGAGCGTATCCTGCTCCACTGGTGGCACCCGTCGTAAGCACAGCTACATTGTTTATCCGCTGTCTTTGCATCAGACATCATGTGTTGAAATGATGCAACACACTTGGCATCATAAATTTAACATGAAAGTGATACGTTAAAGTAAATAATCACAAACAATATTATTGTCACTCTTTACAAAGTTGGTTCTATTTTTACCAAAATTCTGAATACAATTTACGCAATCTGGTTCGGAAAACAATCCTTTGTTGATCAAAGATTGTACATAATAGCTTCGTACCTTTTTCCAGAGTTAACCATTGGATCACAAAATACCAATTTTCGCCCATTATATATCATAGTTGGCCAGAACCCATGGTTCAAAGGGTTAACCATGAACAAAAGGAAACTATATGGAACTCTATTGTAAATAGGGTAATAACAAAATGTGAACGAATGTACAGTGTTTACTGACTGCGTACCTTGAAAAGTTCAAATACTTATGACTAATTATGTTTGCGACTATCTGTCCAATTAAAATAACAACGGAAAGAGTAATGCGTTGCTTTCGTTAGTTTATTATCGGTAGCACACTCGATGCGTGTATAAATGGCTAAGAGCGCTGTAAAACATAATGCTGCCGAACATAAATTACACGAAGAAAGACGTTTTTCTTCATTTCACTGCCAAGACTGTCAGACAATTCGTTGTAAATATCCACATATATAGGTTTCCACCCAAAAACCATCACCGCTATACAACCACCACCATGACCACCAAACATGCCAATGCCTTTCCCCTCTATATACTGTGGAGTTCTGCAGAGACTTCAAAGTAATCCTGAAAGTTACGATTCTGTAGGGTAGTGAGAAAGAGAGAGGAGACAAGAGAGAGAGAAGAAGAGTGGTGGTGATGTATATATAGAAGGGGCGGGACGGGACGGGGTGGGGTGCGGACAGGGTGAGAGATAATCCTTACTAAATATCCTATTAGTAATAGGGGTGAATCTGAATTATAACCCAATACTCAAGAAAAGTCCAAGATAGCGTCGCAGGATACTATATTTAAAATCAAGTCGGCAGTGGTTGGGGGCTTACTTGACAGGAACACACATTCATATTACGAGTATTACCTACAGCGCACCCTCTTCACAGTTACCCCCCCCCCCCATATTAACTGTAGCGCAACCCATTTATATTACGCGCTGTGCGTTCTCTTTATAATTGTCTACATGTACAGTGTACACCACCCCACCTCAACCCGCCCCATCCTTTCATTTTACTTATAGCTAAAGCGTTGTTGGCGCTATAGACTCCGACAAGTCTTCAAATATTATATCCTCTAGATGACTCCTACCACGACACGTAGTAATACATTCTGGATCTGTGCCTACTTTTCAAAAAATTTCACACAAATAGCTGGATTTGTAGTCTGTATATATAATTGTTTCCGAACTCACATAGTGGACATTGTACACATGACAACGCGCCTACTTAACGTTTGTTTGGAGTTCCTACAAATACTTGTTCAAGCTGCAATTATTTTTTCAAGACATTTTTTGGGGTATTTGCATTACGTTAAGACACCTCGTTATAGCAGAGACAAACCTGATGTTAAGCCAAATAATTGCAGCCTGTATATTGAATTTTACAACAAAAGATCTAACTCTCCAAATAGGAAACATTCTTAAAATCTAAACGACATGGCCAAATGTGTATATCTGCATAAGGCAGAGTTGAAGAGACAGTACGTCAGTCGAAATGACAATATCGTCATAACCCATAACATAGACAAGAGGGTATCTTCGTATAGAACAGAGTCGAATAGATATCCTGACAGTCGAGATTTCATGTACTCACGAATCACAGCCAAAGCAGTGATGATACACGGTGTTCACGAAAGATGGGCGTGTTGTGCCTCACTGGAATCGATATATGTAATTAAAATGATATACATGTGTAATTTTAATGTATTTGACATAATTTACGGCATCTAATCATCTTATGGCGTAAGAGTGTCATCTTATGGCGTAAGTGTGTTATCTTATGGCGTAAGTGTGTCATCTTATGGCGTAAGTGTGTCATCTTATGGCGTAAGTGTGTCATCTTGTGGCGTAAGTGGCAGCGATTTCGCATGATGCTACAATGTTGTGATAACTGCAAGGACATCTTATGGCATGTTTGGACATGATAGACGATGGTAGAGCTACCACCGCGTCATACATATTATTTGATAAACACCGCCATCTTATGGCCTAAGTAGTAGAGCTGCCGCGGTATTTTAAATATATGATGCTAATCACCACGATCATTATCATAACCGTAAGATCATCTTATCATTCTGGTCAAAGTGCAAGAGCATGGAGAAATCGAATAGGATTTGCAAACACTCATCGTCAAGACAAAACGCGTATTAAAATTTGGCATAAAGTGACTTAAGATGGATGTTTTTGTGAAATACATTTCTACTTGTAATAATAGGGAATCTATATCGGAAGTCTTCACAAACCTGATTAAATAGCACTGTACTGCATATAAACAGCCAATTAACAGTGACTAATCGATTATATGCTAATTTTTATTAGGTAACGCGAAATAATAATATTATTATTAACACATACGATTGACTGTCTAAAGCGGCTCGACATGGGACAAACAAAAAGTGCTAGTTTAATAGACAAAGTACAAGATTGTATGTTGTATGGTTATTTATTAACGAATTGTCAACACACATATATATCCTCAAATAGTGCGAGACGAATTCCTCACTAAATTAGGTGCAAACGAGCTGGGACAGTCCTAGTCGTGGCACTTAGCGTGTTATTGATGCTTATTATAGTAACACATCAGCCCAGCCGCTGGTGTTTCATAGTTCCGTTTACAGCTATTTCAGCTGAGGGTTGATTCTAACCAGTAGAGCACCAATTACACGACGGAATGAGGTGCATTTATAGTATCGAATTTGTCATAAATATTCGTCAATTTATTGCCCTAAATACCAGATCGGATATGCCTTGGTTAATTGGAGCGGAATGTGTAAGTCGGTTGAACTCTTAGTGTTTGGTCATTGTCAGGACAACAACGTCAAGGACTATTCCACTACATCTGAGAAAATACAGGCAAAGATTGCTAACACGGGCAGCCAAGACAGATTTCAATATATTTAGTATATTATGGAGAATGCAATATGATTGACCGTTAGATATCATTTGTCTGTATTGTATATTGTTTATTAGCCAAAAACAATTTTGTAGAATTCCTATTGTTAAGGAATTGGCGCGCTTGTCTTGTGACGTCCATGTTAAAGTATATAATGTATGTATAGTAACTTAACGTGTATGTGTCACTTAACGTGTACATGTATGTGTCACGCAGAGATGTAATAGACGCTGTATTGGGCACAATCTCCATGTTAAAGGTGAACCAGCGCCTTTAATAGTCACATCTGCTGGTTTCCGCCCGTTGCTGTAATAGCAGTCTTCGGTAATTAGAAATACATTAACATAATTATGTTTCCAATCAATGTAGATATCCTATTGTATAGTAACCAGCTATCACTTTTCTATGGGCTAAGTCGCGGAGATAATCCTTTACAAGTTTACAACCTTGAAAACATACTTGAGGAAATCGCTATAGAAGATCAGAATCCACCAATACGTCATTCTAAACAGATGTCTATATATATTATACATGTATATTCTCGGCTCTCACGGTAAATAAATCATTAGCCGATAACTTTACTGTTTTCCCTCAAGATCGTGTACCGTGCTGAATGGCACTGAGAGATTCCAGGTGCTAGGGTTTACCTGTATTGGAGAGATCGAAGCGCCACCTATATATTACTATTATTATTACTATTAGTGTTTGTTTGCCATGTATTTATTTACAAAGAAAACGTCTCACACAGCTCGCTGAAGTGTGCGTCAAAACAAGTTAGGATATTTATATTTTTACCCGCACTATGTTTAGCCTTCAAAGGGGGATAGATATCGTGTTTTTAACGTATCTACGTACGGTGACCGTGTGGTTATCGCACGATGTGGTACTCTTATACAACTGTGTACGAGTTCACAGATGTTTCGGTGAATCGCACATCAGATTCTAGCCTCATAATATAGTCATGAATACTTACCCATAGAGGCCATTGCATAATTGTTAATCTAAACGACAAAACATTGACATGGCCAAATACGCATCTCTGCACAAGTCGAAGGGATATTATGACAGTAAAGCTGGTATGTACTCATAAATCACAGCCAAACAAGGTGTTCGTGAACGATAAGCGTAGTTTGCTTCCCCAGTGGCATGTTTCATGTTTAGACCCAAAATCAAAATAAAAATCCCAGACAATTCGCGTAGACTTTAATTACTAATATAATATGTTCTCTATGTTGCATTGCAGCGACTTTAAAGCCACTGTTTCCTATTTAAGATGGATGCCACCTACCGGGACCCATGTGATTTCCCTACCCGAAAGCACGGCGTCATCACGGTTTATAGCACTTGATACCATGTTTTATATAGCAGTTTAATATGTGCGTATACTACCAAGGTTTTGCTAAAAAACATCATTTGGACTCACGTAATTTTCCATAGTATTCGTATTGTTAACGCTTTAACGCGCGCCTGTTTTATAACGATCATTTCAAACTTGAACAGGTAGATTTGATGTCTTCTATATTTGAGTGTATGCATTTTTCACAAGGCCCGCCCCTGTTCTGTTGCGTTGGAAGACCTGAATGACCCGTGTCATCATCGTAAAGTAGTTCCACTAAAGTGCTGTCAATATGTGGGAGAATAGACACCTGTTATTCCCAAGTGTACACGAATAAACCGGCTACTTTAGTCTTCTATAGATGGCGGCATGGGATTACGCCTGTCAAAGTTAATAAGAACAATTGGATTATAGTCAGTACTGCCATGCGCGTATAGCACACACGAACACGTACTGCAGGTCGCTGTGACAATTAACGGGTTAACATACACCGTGTGCTTTCAGAGTGCTTTGGCGAGACAGGGTTAATCATAGTCTATACCAAAAACCACCGATTGGTAATCACTGAAAGTCACAATTTGTCTAGTTTTAAGACGAATGCCACCATGATTCCGAACCTAATGCTATGTCCAAGGATCATATTATTAAGCTACTACAATCGCATTGGATATAAATATATATAGATCTTGTAAGCAACTGATGTAAGTAGAAATATGTTACAAATAGCATTATCCGCGAAAGCACTGTGGCATTCGTCTTACAACTACTAGGCAATGTGGCTTTAACGTTGTTATGTGCATTGCCTGTCATATTTATACCAAATGATTTATACTGCTGGGGCGGTATTTATCAAGCGACTTAAGTCAGAAATAAGACTCAAGTCTAAGAAAAAACTTACGTCTCTAAGATTATGATTTAAGATCTGAGAAAAAAACAACCCATAGACATAAGTTTTGGACGTTTTTGACTTAAGTCTTAAGTTTCCTCCTGAGGTGTCT